>DWAO01002081.1:0-16846 GCA_018230605.1 Heliconius congener
TTCTTCGCTCTGGTGTCGAGGTAAAGCGCGGCGTTGAGTTCTGCCACTCAATACGTAACGCCTAGAGAATTCAAAAATGGGGAACGGAGTGTCTTAACAATAGGTTCACTTTGCCTTGTGTAGCAGCCTGTAGCGGGATTTGAAACCTTGCGTGGTGCTTAATTCGCTACAGCCCTTGGACGATTTCCAAAAAGAGTGGGTTCAACTCTTGCTACGTTCTTCATTTTAATAGTTTCTATATATATATTTTTAAATAAAACTGATTATTTGTTACCATTTCTAACAATCAAAAAATTTAAATCAATATTATTTATATTTTAAAGTTCACTCGACTTATAAGCTTCAGCATTAAAATTCGCTATTTAAAAAAAGAACTGGAAACAAATTAACAAATACAAACGATAAACTATAATATCTAATTAATTGCTTACATTTTATCTCATATTGATATTGGGTTCTCCGCTGCAATTTTCAAAATATTAGGTGTTGAGTGACGCAACTCAACGTCGCGCTTTGTCTTGTTACTAAAGCGAGGAAAACGAAAATAATTTATTCTCCCGATTAAGAATCAAACAGTCACATTTACAGACGTTGTGTCGCGTTATCAAATAGAGAGCAGTATTAATTTTTAAACATAGAATTTGTAAAACGAACGCAGCCTTCACCTTCAACTTCACTTGTTAAAACATCAGTGTGTATAAACATATAGAAGATATAAATAAAAAAATACCAAATGAACCCCCAACAAGGAGAGACAACAAAAAACACACCCACCAAACCGTAGCGTCTCATTAATTCCTCACATTTTATCTCATATCGAGCGCCCCGTGAAGTTAATATACGGGCGTAATGACAGGCATTCGGATACAAAAATTTTCTATTGAATTTTTGGAATCCGAAACTTGCGTTGATCATGTATGATATTCAAATTGAAATCTTATACGTTACCTCTATGTCCCTTATAATCTATTTATTGGTTGTAAAATATTGTTGTTTATATGTTATATATCTGTATTTATTGTGCATTATGCTTAATATTTTCATAAGAGTATCTTCGGAGCGTGTCCGACTGACGTGACTGACGTGATTAATGTAGATTTAAATAGTCGTGGCGTAGGAGTACAAGCGGCGACTATAAGCACGACGGTTGCGAGATCGATTCCCACTGGAAGAAAAACATATTTTATATTTTAATTTCCTCCTCTGGTAATAAGAGAGAGAGGCACAGTCGAGTTCTCAAATCAATGTGCAATGCTTCTAAAATGTGGCGGACAGTGGGCAACGGACGTTTTCTAATGGGAACGGAGTATCTTAACACTAGGTTCCGAGGACCACTCTGCTCACTCTGCTATGTGTGAGATACAACGTGAAGCTTAAAAATGTAAAACAGCGTCACACGAGATGGTTGTGCATTCGATCCCCAATCGAAGAAATGAAAATTAAAATTAATTTCCACTTTCTTATTCTCATAGAAGTGCGGCGTCGAATTAAGCGAAAAGTCCAGTTGTGGCTCGCTTTTTAGAACTAATAAGAATGTAGACTTTATAAATTAGTAATGAAGAAAGCAACACCATTTTCGATAATGAAAAAAAAATATTAACAATTTTTATAACTATGTTTGTTTTATTTTATTTTTAAACACATTTCATATTCCCACAAAGCTATAAGCGTGGGCGCCGAGGCGACAATGGAACATCGTTGTCTTTTGAAATACGGCCGATAACTCTTATTAAATATATAAAAAATTATTTATGATATATATTCAAAAATTTGAATGAGAAGCTTTTCTATTACGTATTTTAAATTTGTCATAGCAGAAAATTTATAGTTACTGTAAAAACAACGGTAACTAGAATTATTGCTATGTGCTATATATATTTAAAGTATAGAAATATGTAGTGTGAAGTTAAGATCGTTATTTTGTATCTTACTCAAGGAAAAACAGATACACTTAGTGTTGATGGTTCTCAATAGTAACTGAAGGCGCGCGTTTAAGTCTTTTACATGCAGTTCTGAACATTTAATGAGCAATTAACTGTATTTGAATTATGACGTTTTTGAGGAAAGACGGTCGGAGTTTTTGACAACTGAATTTTGTAATTTATCTATTATTTTTTAAATGCTGTACTTGATCGGAAAACCTAAGTTTCAACAAGAAATGCAATTTACTGCAGAATAACTGCAGTTTTGTACCTAAAAACTTAACTTAAGTTCATAGTCAAAAAATATTTTATATCTAGTTATAACCAACACAATTATTCAATTTATTTACAACTATACCAACATTTTAAAAATATTTAAATTTTAGTACTATCACTAATATTTAGATTCTTCACATCATAACTTTGAGACACGATTTCCTGAACAAAACATGCGGAATAGCGACTGACTGTAAACGAGACAATTGTGAGTTTAATTCATACTCGCTACAATGAATTTATTTTCTACGCTCTGGTAACAAAGCAAAATAACTTCCCAGGTTCCCTCTACCTACACTACTACGTGCGGGGTGCAGCGAGACGCTTAAAAAAATGTTTGCTGCCATGAAAACACTCTTGGCCGGTTTTGGGAAATTCCATTTACTCTTGCCCGGTTTTTATGTAACATAAAGTTTGAATCTTTGTGATTGTAATGACTGGATTTAATAAAGTTCGATTTGATTTTTCAACAACTAAAGTAGGGTAGTACCCTACTTTTCTGGTCAAAAAATATTAATATTAAACACGTAATAACGTACCTACAACAGTATGCAATTGTTCATGTATACGGGATACAGCCCCAATTTAATAAAAACATCTCCAAAACGTTATCATAATATTTTATCCAATTAAACAAGTTATCAATACAAAATTAATAATCTAAGTTATACACACACTTCTGACATAATAAATATGGTCTGGGTATGGCTGGTCACCTATCGTGGTAATCAGAGCCACTGTGGAAGACGCATAGCCCCACAGCGCCGTATACTGTTACAACTGATAAACACAAAATAATTACCTGCACCACGCTTGTTTTACATACTTTGTCATTAGAATGAATGCAGTTTGCATTTTCAATGGATATTTAAATTTTATACTGGTTTTTTGTTGAAAGTGGATGTATGCATAAATGTACCTATTTGTGGTGCAGTAGTTGTATGTCTGATAGGTATTTTTTCGGGGGTCCCCCGTCCCTGTCTGTTAGTTTTTGATAATTTATATTATATGGACTATATTTTATTTGTTTATTATTATTTTTGTTCAAGTCGGATAAACAAAATAAATAAAAATATGATATGGTGGTTGGTTTTATATAAATATATTCCTACTACTGATAACGCTCTACGTGTAAGAGAAATAAGCAACTTGCGGATCTCTATGTAAAGTTACGCTCAAAACAAAATTGATGCCTTGTAATAGTTTTTAAATTTCATACATTTTACATGTAATTGGGTCTCCAACAAGGTTGGGTTTTATTAAAGTGCTAATTTCTCTTTAGATTTTAAACATAAATATGTAACAAAAGTTAAAACATATCGGAATTAGAAAAGACCTAACGGCAACGATGCTGTCAGGTCCTACACAAAGCGGCTTCAAGTCCCGTTACATTTATATTTTATTTTACGGAATTTAATGCGATTTATATCAATCCTATATACTGCAAAAGTACAAAAATCTTCGAAATTCGATTAAAAAAAATAAAATTAAAGTGAACCTAATTGAGGTTTATTTAAGCATTGAGACGGAAACATTAACAAACTACACCATCTAAACAAATTCCTGTAATAAAACATGTCTCGCACTCACATAAGTCCTAAAGTAACTTCTCATTTATTTCACTCTGAATACCCCAAATATCTTATTAAGTCGAGATCACGAGATAAACTAAATTGACCCTTTACAAGAATATGGTATACACTATGCTATACAGGTTATTATAAAATTTCAAAATTGTGGAGAAAAAAAAACTCGATGGTGTCGATTAGATACATGCTCTAATTAGTCTATAATAATAGCTGCATAAAGAAATAATATTTTTTTATAATGTTGAATAACTTTATACATCTTCTTTTTTGTAAAGCATGTGAATAGAATATTTTGTTTGTATTTATAATTTTTGTTTGTGTATATAATACACATGACCGAAATTACAATTTTATATTTCGAAGTTCATGTTTGGTACAGTGCTATAACTCGAAAATTCTAATTTAATCGCACAAAAACTTATTTAGCAAAGAATTCCGAAAACCAATACAGACAGTAGTGTAAATAATTATACTTTATTTATACCACTGTCCTCCAGAAATCAAGATATGGGAAGCTTAGTGAGGTACTCAACGCCGCATTTTTTTTATCAGAGCAGACAAATGAAAAATATAATCCCCCAAGTAAATTTCAATCCCACAACCATCAGGTGCATTGCCATTGCCATGTAAGGCAATGCCACTATGTCACAAGAGCCTAAATGATAAAAACAAAAAAATAAACAAACAAACAATCGAACTCCCATCCATAATCCACTTTACAATAGCTCTACCAACGCCTATAATTGCACTATAAAGCGTCAAGCATTATGATTACAGTACATTAACATCGAAATTGTTCTAATAAACGGCGATACGTTAATGTCTTCATCGCTTTCGTGCTCGGACCTCGATGGTATGTCGATAGAGAACGTACGTGTTAATTGCTGTGGATTGAGTTTGTAGGTTTTAGAATTAGGCTTGGAGTAGTATAAAATGGTTTTTTTTAGTTTCACCCTGCATCTTCCACATACCAGGGTAGGAAATGGGAACCTGGGAAGCTAGTGTTAGGAGACTCCGTTGCCAATTTAGATATTTCCATTCCTTACTTTTCGCCAAATTGTTGAGGCATTGCGTGATGAGCTTGTTTTTTTGATTGAACTCAATGTCGCGAATTTTATACCACAGCGGTGAAATGAAAATATTTTTTTCCACCATTAGAGGGTTGAGTGCGGCCATCACATTTACCGTCAAATGCAGTGCCACTGCGTCCCGGTATCCTCGTACCATATTTATCGCATAGGATATTTATTGACAAAATAATAAAATTATAAAATATCCCGAGTGGATATTGAACTTGTAGGTTTCGTTCCATTTCGTTTACTGTCAAAAGCTGCACAATGGCCTTAAAAATAATAATCCAAAATAAAGCATTTAAAGTATATTCACTCAGTTGAACTTTCAACACTCAATAGCATCGAGACCCAACATTAAATCGGTAATCTCTATTATTACACCATATTAATATGTATGTTACAAGTGTATACGGAACACCTCCCGCTATATTTCAAAGTATCATATTCACACGGTCGATATAATAACGAATGAGTTTATTTGGAAATTAAATATATTTACTTTCACAAACATTCATGTTTAAATAGCTGTGTTTAGATACAGATCGTAAAGAGATTGAGTTAACAAATTTAATTGTTGGTCAATCAAAACAAAACTATATGTAATGACTATATAAACGGTACCGTGAATTTGGACTAGAAGTTATTGATCTTAATGGCTGCAAATGTTATTTATTTTTGATTTATTAAGCCTCAGAGCCAAAATTCACTTTTTGTTTTGTTTTATATTTTTTTGCTCCACGCTTCTTTTGCCCTAGCAAAGTAGAGCAAGGCAGAAGAGAGACTGGAGGTCCAAAAGCTACTGCACCTTTCTTTCTTCATTTACGTAACCGTCCTTGAGTATCACTGGTACTGTGTTCTCGAAAACCAATCGATGAGGCTGAGAAAACCCCAGCCACTCTTACTACTAACTCTTCCAGAGTCACTCTTCCTTCGTAATTGTTTTTTATCATTCTTTCAGCATTCATTCTATCGACGAGACCAAACCACCTGAGCACCACTGAGCTTTGAGCTTTTTCATTCTCACAGTGACATCCTCGCAAGTCCTGCCGTTTTGTGTATCTCTTCATTACAGATTAGATTAGCCAAACTCACCCCGCTTACCCTATTAATGGAATCAGATTTTGCTAAGTGATATGACCTATTTGCTATATTTGCAGATACTTGTGATAAAATACTCTCTTCTTTACATTCCATTACAGTTATGGGACAGGTGGTGAAAAAATGCCTTAATACATATAACGCCTTATTACACGAAGAAAACGACGGTTGGATATTAAAACCTGTCTTAAAGATACTTGATTAAAACATTATATATGAAATATTTTTGTTTAAACCACATTTATTCAAATGTAAAAAGATGGAAGACAAAATGGATTTATCCGTACTTTTCAACCTATTTATGGGCGTCGTGGTGCAGCGCTACAACGACCAACTGTAAACGCGGCTATTGTGGGTTCAATTCTCACTCGGGAAAACCAATTCTTTTCACTTCCATGCGGACTTAACGAGTATTACGCGTACCTCGCATAATTGTGCGGAAAATGAAGAACGGAGTTTCTTCACACTAGTATCCATCTGCATACCCCGCTGTATGCGGAATACAGAACGGATAAAAAAAAATTAAAAGTTTTAAATAACATTATACCAACTACTCACTCACGAAATCTCTCAATTGATCGCTAAACAAACTATCGATCCGATTGTCGATCTTCCATATATTGAGAACAATTATGATCATAAACAAAAACCAAACCGTTGCGTTACCATTCACTAGTGACTAGAGCCAATTCGAGTAATTAAATATTTGTTCGGTTCTATTACGATCAAATCTTACTGTTACACACAATCGATTCGTCATTGTGAAAATGTTTAAACACAAATTGCTTGTAATAAAAAATTATAAAATGCCGTGAAATACATTTGACAAATGACCGAGAAGAAAATCGATATTTGCTTTTAGTTTATTTAATAAAATCGGTAATTGTTCACGTTTAGGCTCGATACGTTATTGTTCCAGTCACGGTATTGTATTTAATGATATATACAATAGAAAGCTATGTTGATATGAGAAACAGTGTTTACTTAAATATTTTAGTAAATAATATTATACAAAATAATATAGAAAAGTATTACTTTTTATTATATTCTATATAAATTATCAATTTTTATAGAATATATATAAATTAAATAAAACCACCTTCACGCTGTATCCTGCACACAGTAGGATAGGCAGAGGGAACCTAATGTTAAGACACTCCGTTCCCCACTTTCCGCCAAATTTTGGCATTGCGTGTTGAGTGGCGGAACTTAACCTCGCGCTTTGCCTGGACTCTAGAGCGAAGAAATGGAGATCGAACCCACAACCAATCGCGTTTACAGTTACACTTTGTGCCGCTGCGCCACGATTGATCTTTATATAAAGATCTTCTAATTTGTTACTATTTAATAAAATCAAAGAAACTGTATTTGACCCGCTTGTTACGGTTGTATCATCATGAAACTTAGGAGTCGTAGCATCGGTGAGCTTAATTCACTCGTGTTTAAGCTAATATCATGTATAGTTCTGAGGACCATAATATTTTTAGTGATTTTCTCTTACTATACTTCCATTCAATGAAAAAAAAGCAAACGCAGAGGTTTGCCACCAGATTTTCTCTGCCAGGCCTACTAAACTTAAACTAGAAAAAAAACCTTTTTGTATTGTTGCATTTTGCCTAGTAAGTAAAGGTCACTGGTATATCTATATTTTATTAAACTCCAATCATTCAATCAGACATTAGTCAACTTCAGAAATCAAAGTCACATTAACCTAAAATTTAACAAAAAAGTTTTAACAATTACATCAAAAACGCTAAGAGGACTGGTTAACTAAACACATTAAGACAAAGAAACGAAAACCGACGGCCATTTCCATTTTATTATATTAAGATACACCGTCCCAGCATTCCACACTGGAGATGGTCGATAACTGAATAGTGACAATTGATTTTGTATTGAACTTTGACACTGTTAGAGAATTCGCCGCGGTGTACGTTCATATATTTTAATCAATTGTTAGAAGTAATATGCTTATAAATGATCTATTATGAGTGACTTTACATGGCTTGAATGTTGTATTTGGAAAAAAATTATGTCTTATGTAATATTGTCACTTCTTTCATTCATTGGTTTTGAATGTGAAAATAATTAAAATAGTTTATTTGAGTACTTAAGATGTGGCGTGTGCGTGTTGAAGCCGAACGTAGTGGCACAAGCGTGCAAGCACGACAGCACGACAAGTAGTCCGTTCGATTTCCATTCGAGGAAATTAAATGCTTAAAATTTTTATTTCCTCGCTCTGGTAACAAGGCAAAACGCGGTGTTGAGTTCCGCCGAGGCGGAAAGTTAGGATTGAATGGAAAAAGTCTTTACACTAGGTTCCCAAGTTCTCCTCTGTCTACCTTGCTATGTGCAGGATACAGCGTGAACCTAAAAAAAATATGGCTTTTCGAAAGTGCTAGTAGAGAAGAAATCCGTTTCACCACTGTAATGTTGTATAGAAAAGGCACGAAAAAAAATATGAGTAACTTTGCATAATTATAAAATATATGTTGAAAAGTTATAACTGACACATTATTACGTTTTTCAGTGTTATCTAAATAATGATTATCATGTTTTACATATTATCATTTATTTAGTAGTAACAGTTGAAGGACCGTAAAAGCTCAATAAAAGCTAAAGAAATGAGGTTTAAAAAAAATAGCGTTAGTGTTCCAAGCATGCGACTGTAAAAGCGACTGGTTGTGGGCCCGATTCCCACTCGGGGAAACGATATTTTCATTATTTTCATTTCCGCCACTCAACAGGCAACGCTTCTATAACATTAGGTTCCAAGGAACTCCCTGTCTACCTCGCTAAGTACGAGATACAGCGTGAAGAAGTAAATCAAAATAAATAAATATAAGGAAGAAATCCGTAAACGCCACCTTAAATAATCACGTTCATTATTAAATATTTAAAACACGCATTACCATACACCGACGCCGGGACCAGAACGATCAGAATCTCTCTATCCCGTCCTTATTGAATTATGAACCTATCCCGCGAGCGAAAAGGATGGAATCAACCCAACTTACGGCCAGAGGGAGATAACTTAGCTATAGGTGTCCGTTATTTTATCTACTAATTGAGTTCTTTAAAAGTTTACAATTTAGATGTACTCCGTTCAATCTGGTATTATTTATAACAATATTGGGCTACCCGCGGCTATTTGATTGGTTAATTTCGTTAATTTTCTTAATTGTTAATAGCTTTTTATAATTTCCGTTGTATGTTTTTTAAATATTTTTACGCGCTTGTTTTTTTTATTGTTTGACGTTTTTATGTACATTAAGTAATCATGGGGATTATTTAATTGATATTTTGTTCGTTTTAGTGGTTAAGGCCCCCTGGTGTTGAGGTGAATTGTATAAGGTAAATGAAGTAATGTAATTTGGTACATACTTGGTTTGTTGACAGGATACTTTAAATTGCTGTTTATATTAACAAATATAGAAAGCTCGAGGACAAAGTGGCGCCATCGCAGCGTCTGACTGGTTGTAAAAGAAATGGTTTTGAATGTGATCCTTAGTCGAGGGGAAATAATTATATAAAAATATTTTAATCTTTCTCGTTTTAATAACCAAGCACGCACCCACTACCCACTGACTATTTGGATATATACTTTATTTTCTGTTTTTATTTAATTG
This sequence comes from Heliconius congener, assembly GCA_018230605.1. Classification (NCBI taxonomy): domain Eukaryota; kingdom Metazoa; phylum Arthropoda; class Insecta; order Lepidoptera; family Nymphalidae; genus Heliconius; species Heliconius congener. Next base: position 9,588 of record DWAO01002081.1, read on the forward strand.
TAAACATAACACAGTAAAATATAGTGTTCACTTCCAGCTAGATCAAGTCAAAACAGCATATTATGCTGCCATTTTAAATAGAAATAATACAATTACTACCCGTATTTATTACTATAATTATTTCAATCTATTTATTGATGATCCTGAAGACACACAATCAGTTACAAAACCACTATGCCTACACTAAGCAATACTATTTATAAATATACAATAATTAATCAAAATCAAACATAACTATCGTAAACTAATTTCAAACTATATAGATTTTTATTATGTATATATAAAACTATTCCGTTACTGAATGACCGACAGACAAGATACAAAGTTAAAGATGAAGAAGTAAAAGCGTAGGTCGCTGAAATTTTGCATGTATATGGGAGGACCTTAGGGAGAGTAGAGAAGCACTAAGAGAAGATTTCTTACGAAATTTTATTTTACGTTTTACCAAAAAGATCAAAAACAAGTCACGGGCGGCCACTAGTGTATAATATAAATGTAAACATTTATATACTTACAACAGCTATTAGTCCATTACTATTAGCTATAAAGTAACAACGCTCTGTAAAAGCAATCGTTGCCGAAATTGAGTTGAGTCAAATAAACACTTAAATTACAAAAAACTAACTATAAATAAATGTATGCTTAATTAGAAATCGCCATTTTACTTTCTATAATAATTATGAAATCGTGATGTAGCAGTTGTGTGTATGGTTTTTGGTGGTCTTTAGAATATGAGTTAAAATAATTGAATAACTTTATTAATGACGCTAGTTGGCTATTTCATAAATTTATGAATGAGCATATTGGCGTGATTAGTAAACCTAAAAAACGACTATGTAAGTTCAAATATGCGGTTGTGGGTTCCATTCCCACTCAGAAAATTACAATTTCGCCGCTATGATAACAAAACAAAGCGCGATATAGAGGACCACCACTTAACACGCAACATCCTGATAATTGAGCGGTACGTGGAGAACGTAATGTCTTAGCACTAGATTTCCGCAGCCTATCCTGCTATATATTGAAATTGAAGCTAAAAAACAGGATATGGCTTAGGTTAGCAAGTTATAACATTGGTTATTGCAACAACATAAAGATTTAAAAAAGCTCGTTTAACATTTGTTAAATAGATTAACGATGCCAGCGCATATGTGCACAGTACATTAGAACAAGGAAAAAGAAAATCTCTCAATTTTATATGGTCTTAACGCGGCGGTCGTGTTAACTGGTGCTAATAAGCAACGCCGAGTTTTCGATAAAATCTTAAACCTGTTCGGATGTTTAAAATGTATGATTGGTACTAGAAAAGTGAAATGTAAATTTTAACATGATTTTTTTGCCTGTGACATGACAATTTATGATTTTAAACTTACAAAACATCTGGTGTTGTGTGGCAGAACTCAACTTCGCCGCACTGTGTCTATCTTAGCGGGGAAATGATAAAATTTAAAAATATTATTAAATCCATCGACTGCACTACGACATCTGATCTAGACCAAAAACGTGAAAACATAGTAAGTTGACACTATAATTTCTTTGCACTACATTTGAGTTCAAATTAAATACAACATAAAATATTTATTTAGTATAATAATTTAAAGACTATCATTACGCAGCGGCACAGAAAATGTAAAAATTATTCACTTGAAAAATTATTCTGGTACTAAGACAAATGCGTCGTTGAATTACGCCAATCAATACGTAATCTCAATTTCTTAAAAATTGGACGATGTGAGGGATACGGAGTATCTTTATACTATTCCCTCTTCTTACCCTGAAAGCGGGATACAGCGTGAAACTAAAAGAAAAAATAAAAATAATAAAATCGTGAACAGTGTGACAGATGAATGGACACGCCCAGCTGATCATTTTATTACGCTGACACATGCTTTAATTCATCACCACGACTCATTAAGCGACGCCATAAAATGCCTCTAGGTCTGGTCATAATAAATTATAGATCGGGCGAAAAGTTCACATAAAATCTATAATAACAATAAAAATTTATGATTATTTATTGGAAAAATTGTGTTTCTGTTTGCAAAATTATTTATTTAAATATTATTAGCTTAAAAAAATGAGGACGTTTGATTTGTAACAGTTAATTCTAAAACCTATTTTTAGAATTTCGTTGATTGCTGAGGCCTTTCGTTATATAAATAAATTACTTTTATTTCACCAACTGTTACAATTATGCAATCTTACAATATTTATATACAGATATTTAAGTTACTAAGTTATCTACTCATATGAAAAATCAGAAAAAATTGCATGCTTCAAGATGCTAATATCAGAAACTGATTTCAAATTGAAGTTTTTGAAGGCAATAGGTAGTATTAGTCGACGGTAATAGTAACTGATAACTCCATATAAGTATCATCCACAGTTATTAGTTATTTTCATTTGAAGACGCAGGCGAAGCCGCAGTAAAAGCTAGTGACATATAATAGTAAGACACGGGAGTAAAAACATAATATTTCATTAATATATACCTAAATAGAATTTTTGATTCACACTTCGCATACGATATAAGATCACCGTTAGCTTACTGATAACGTTAGATTTCGTATGGTAACGAAGCGCGTGGGTGTTGACTCTAATTGGCCAATAAAGTGTGGTGGGCATGGTCCAAAGTTACTAAATTATCCGCCTCGAGACGTGCCTTATACTTTGCTGTAGGTCTGTCTGTGTAGATTTTGATTGTAATCAAATAAATTACTCATTCCTATGTTTTGATAAAATTTTGGGGACTTTTTTTCTTTCTCTTGAGTAAAATTTATGATTTGAGTAAAGTTTGAATGTATAATGACTGTGAGTATTGAAATGGAAATTTGTTAGTTATTTTAGTTGATAGTTGAGTACTTAAGTTAATTTTTCACTTTTAAAGCCGAGAAAGTTGTAATGTTTTTAATTCTGACGTTAAAGTAGCAGTTTTGTTATATTTAGTTTTACGATTCATCCCGCTTTTAGCAAGAAGGACAGCATTTTCCTAATGTCAAGACAATCTGTACCTCACGTTCCGCTTAATTGTCGAAATATTGCGTGTTGAGTGACGGAACTCAATGTCGGGCTTTGTTTTCTTACTTCGTACCTCTTAGTTAGGTGAGGTGAGGTCGTGGCGCAGTGCACAGGCGACTGTAATCACAACAGGTTGCAGGTCAACACGTAATAACTCCAAAGATCGGCGAGAAATGGGGAACCCAAGTGATTTAATGGGACCGCAGTGTTTTAATACCAGATTTTGCAGGTGTCCTCTTCTAACCCTATGTGCGACATACGGCGTGAAATTAAAAAAAAAGAGAAACCAAAAAAATACTACGATTATTATGTCTTTAAATTTTTAATATCATTCCTGGAATAAAAAAAATACATTTGCTTACCGTAAGCTAAAATAAGATTATATAATATTAAAACATTTTTTTACAATCATGTACTATAATTAGCTCTAAAAAATTAAGAAACACATTATAATTATGCAATTAGGACACTCCAAGACGAATGTGTATTTCGCGTGTCTTAACCCCGTAACGTAAAAATATTAACATAATATGAATAATTTATAATATTCCATCGACAATCACATCAAAATTAATTAGGGAGGCCAATTAATAAAACGATAACACCGGTCTAAACAAACACCTAAACAACACGAACTAATCAGGGCTTTCCTGCATACAAATTGTATCTATCGAATGGCCATTAATGACAACTGTCGAACGTAACATAAAATATCTTATTGTCCATATATTTTTAAGTCCATCTTCATAGGAAATAGTTTTTTTTTGAGTGTAAAAAATTATGTAAATTAATTGAGGCAGTTACAATATTCCCCAAACTAAAGCTTTGTGTGGGGGTTTAAATTCTTATAATAGATTATTTTAGAATGCTTAACTCGTTAGTTAAAACTTTAGGTTTTACCACATGCATGCATTTCCTTATTATCTTCACATCCACATAAACAGGGCGCAGTAAAAGCTACTTACACTTTCCGCCCATTTCCGATATTGAGCGTTGAGTGGTGAAATTCAACGCCGCTCTTTCTAAATCTGCTAGGAAATAAAAATAATAACTCCCCCAATCTAACCCAATAAAAGCAATAACAGCCACATGGAAAAAAAGAATGTCACAATTATATTATCAATTACTATTATGTAATCATTTTATTTTTATATAGGGCTTGAAGTAACCTGCGTCTGCGCATCCCCTTAAACAGACAATATCAGTAAATAATAAGTGATTAAACTCGAACACGCGACCCATTCATATACATATAAAATACCACAAAATATATATTTGAGCTATAACCCAATGGGAGGTCGGCTAATTATTGATGATATGCATATACATGACTTTTAACGGGCCATGCTTTATGGACGACAGTAAATTATGAAACACTGTTCTTGGTTTCCCGTGAGTAGGTATATTGTTGTTATAAATTGTCATCTTAGTTTTGTGGTTGAGTCTATGGTTACGTAATTAGTCGTATATATTTAGATATAGATGTTTATCCCGATTTCGATCGGGTACTGTGGTGGTTTTCTGTAACCGTGACTGTTTTTGATAATGGACTCTAGCAAAATATTGTAACATTGCAACAAATATGCATTGATGACAGTCGTAGCGCTGCACCTGCGCTAAGCGTGCGACTGTGAATGAGACAGGTTGTAGGTTCGATTCTCACTTGAGGAAATGAAATATTCAGAATTAGGCGGAAAGTGAGCAATAGAAGCGTCATAATGGGAGCGGTATTTATATTGCGGATAGATATGAAATTATTTTGTTCTTAAATACTCAGAGAAGCAATAAAGATAAGTAATAATTTGAAGGATAAGCTAAAATTATTTTATTAAGTTCATCGTTAGCGAAGTAGGTAGAGAGAACAAAGCACCAAATGCCACGGTCTCTATATACATACACACCTCTCCGCCTCGTTCCCTGTTATCAATATCTTCATACATACCCTCGCCCTCCTGCGTTTTACATGATCCTCCTCCAGAATCATAGATAGTATTTTTGAACGTCAACCGGGCTTCACTTTGCACACACTTTGACACAAGTATAGATATACTAATTTTACCGTACAATAAATTTGCTTAAAACAAAGTATTCATAATTAAAATTATGTAAATCTTAGGAACTGTTTTCATAATTTTAATATGTAATATTTTATAATTAATTACGATCGTTATATCTAAGAAAAGATATGTTATAAAAGATAAGCATCTTGAAGATTTTTTAATACGATTATATATTTTAATAGGCTTTAAGATTTTAAACTAAGTACCGTAGCCCGCAACATTGTTTGCCTGAATTTTAAGACCAAAAATGTTAAATCCTATAATTTTCTATTCCTTTCAAATCCAACTGTACTAACAAATTAGTACTCCTCTAAACTCCCTAACCCACCAACATCTCAAATTTCTACTTTCTCTAATATAGTTTTATAATTTTTTTTTAAATTTTTATTATAAATACTTTTTTCTAACTTGAGGCCAGTCGTGGCACAGCACACGTAGCACAGTAATCGAACTTCGATCTCCACTCGAGGAGATGTAATATATACTTAAATTTATATTTCCATTTCTTCGCTCTGGTGTCGAGACAAAGCACGGCGTTGAGTTTTACCACTCAACACGCAATGTCTCCATAATTCGGCAGAAAGTGGGGAACGGAGTGTCTTAATACTAGGTTCCCTCTGCCTACTTTGCTGTGTGCGGGATACAGCGTAAAGCTGATTATTATTTTTTCTAACTTCACGCTGTAGCACTTAGCATGGTAGCCAATAGAACACCGGGAACCCAGTTTTAGACGCTCCGTTTGCATTAAGACACCGCGCTCGCCGCGCTCGATTTTACAGTCACACTTGATTCCCCTGCGCCACGAATGGCCTTGCAATGCAATTTAGGTCTAAGAGCATATATAACTTAAAGCTGTATATGGAATGATTTTTTTTTTAATCAAACATGGATTGACACTATTTACTATTTTTATTTATTTTTACACTATAAATCAAAATAGTCAACAAAAAAATATATATTTTACGCGCTTCACACTATATATTCAATGTAATCTCAAGAATCTTAAGTTAAGACCCTTGATTCTCTAATTTTATAGACATTGTGTGTTGAGTGAAACTTAACGCTGCGTTTTGTTTTATGACCAGAGTGAAGAGATGGAAATACTTTATTCACTGTTATGGTGCGCGGTACTTCGGCAATATAACAGCCTAACATAAATACAAACCGGACAAGCGCGAGTCAGGCTCGCCCACCGAGGACTCCATACAAAAATTGGAGGCCTCGAGCTTTTTCTGAAATTTAGACTTAACTTAGCCAGAGCCCTTTTATCTGATACCTCACTGGAACTAGCGGCTTTTGCCTTCAGATTTTTTCCTGAACTGTAAATGCTAGCTGCCAAATTACATAATTCTAGGTCAACCGGAAGTACCCTATTAATTTTGATTCCCTTGCTAGTATTGAAATACGTGTTTTTTGCGATATAAACGGCGATATCTTTGTTCTAATTCAATATAAAAATATGTTTTTATCATAAAATCATAGCACTGTAGATCTGAGTATGGTGGTTCGAACTTCAACTCAACTCAACAACAGACGGACGGATAACAAAGTGATCATATAAGGATTCCGTTTTTATGTTTTAAGGATCGAAGCCCTAAAAATGCTTGTATGAGACTACTAAATCTTACGTCTTTCATCTACGTTAAAAACTTTAACACAAAAGTACTAAAACTCAACAAATTGATATAACTTTTATTGAAACGAGCAACACTAAAAATCTACGATTACTTTACATTCGATATGAGATTTTGATTTGAATACAACATTGTTAACACAGTATTTGTTACACTAGGAATTAGATCTTATTTCTTCTTCATAGAATTCTATATCTTATTACTATTCAAATAAGTATTAAACTTCTGGATAAAATTGTCTGTAAGGTAGCTAGGAAAATCGATATTGTACTTGTGTATTATTTATATAAAATTTACGATTATCGTCAGCGCCGCCCGCTCTGAATAATATCGTAGGTCATGAAAGATTTTATATACATTTTATAGAATAAATCGTTGAAGAATATGTTATCTGTGGGTACTTATTTGTATCGATTATATCCATATTAATTGGTATCGATGTATCGTCAGATGTTATTTTTCTCATGGTGCTATCCAAGAAAAAAATAACATAATTTTTTTTTTATGGAAAAGACACGGCAAACGAGCGTGCGGGTCACCTGATGGT
>DWAO01002082.1:0-16845 GCA_018230605.1 Heliconius congener
AGCAGGGTAGGTAGAGGGAACCTAGTGTTAAGACACTTCGTTCCCCACTTTCTGCGGAATTCTGGAGGCATTGCGTGATAAGTGGCAGAACTCAACGCCGCGCTTTGCCTCTACACCAGAGCAAAGAAATGGTAATATAAATTTAAACTACTAAATTAACCTACTTTATTTATAAATATTGTATTACATAGTAAATATCCAACGTAGTTATATATAATATCGATAAAAAGGTCATTCAATCAAAAATAATATAAAAATAATCATAAATTCCCTCGTATATAATTTAAAAATCGATTTTCTTGTCATATTCGATACGTAATGTGTATTATGAAGATAAAAATATATACATAAAATTAATACTCGCTTATATCGTTATGTCCTGGCTTCTTCTATGGTTCTAAAGAGATAAGTAAATATTTTTTTATATAATTATAAAAAATATATATTTTATTTGCTTCTTTTTTCTAGAAAACTTAATAACATTAATGATAAATCAAAGTCGATCAATGACATGTGTATGTACATATGTATGTATATCCAATCTGAATTTGAACTTCGAAGTCTTCGATTATTTTGGTCTCTAAAAAAAATTGCTTACGCTTGTGCACAAAAAAAGCTATTTTTCTCTTTAACTGGTTGAGATGTATATCTATATATATATACATATTTATAAAGTATCGAAGACACAATGACCTTCCAAGAGCTACATGACGTAACGATACTAATAAAACATTAATATTTAAAAGGGTACAAAGGTTAAACGAAGTAATTGGCAACATTTTATATATTCATATAGATTTGTATGTTCTTTTATTTCAACGCATGACGCTCAATGTTGAATATTATTCAATTATGTGATTCTTATAAAAATATTGTTGATGATTTTGCATTCTGTATTGCTGTATGTATACATATGTCATTATAGTGGCGATATCGTGGCGCAGTGAGGCATCGTCTGACTGTAAATGCGACGGTTGGGGATTCGATTCCCACGCCAAAGAATGTTTTTATTTAAATTATTATCATTTCCCAGCTCTGGTAGACAAAGCGCGGAGTTGACTTTTCCGCGGGCGGTATAGGGCGGTGCGTGAAGAGCGGAGTCTCTTAACAGTAGATTCTTTCTGCCTATCCTGTAATGCGGGATAAAAGGTGAAACCGTATAATAACAGCAGTGTCTGGGATCCAAGTGGTCCCTTTGATGTGCGATGAACTTGCCTTCACTGTCCGCGCCTCCCTAATTAACTGTGTAATGTTTATTATAGCACGGAAAGCTCATTCTCTCGAGTGGAAATGGATTCCAGAGCCATCGTGGATATAATCAGTCGTCGTTCTACTGCGTTACGACGGTTTGTTCTATTACCCCACAAAATGCGGCAAACGCGTAACGCTGATAAAACAGAACGTCTTGTCTAAGGTCACTCGAAATCACTAGGCTTATTAGCAAATAGTGTGAGCACTGATAAGAACGAGGAGCTACTGATAATATTTTACATCGTTTAGTAATCACATATCGTGAAGGTTTTAACCTCTTTTTTATATTTTCCTTAAGTACTACAGAATAAGCAATTGACCCTAGTGACATAAATCGTTTTTTGTTTCTATAGTTTTTGCAAATATGTCATTGTTGCACCAAAACGTAGAGAGAATTGTCTCAACAAAATTTTTTCTTCCTATTCCGCTAAAAAAAATATAAATATCCGTATGGATATGCATATATGAGAATATTTATCCTTATAGTTGTTTATAGAGTACTTACGAACTTGTAACATGTGATCGTTGTAACATGACGTCAGGTGACACCTGTTTTTTTATTAAACACGTATTTTGTATGGGGCGCGACGGAAGCCTTTCATGTGCCTAAATATAATATAATATTGTAGAGTATAGTATAGAAGTGATATTGATAAGTTTGTAAATTGAGAATAAGTTTTAATTGATCAATAAGCCTTAGAGCCTTAAAAGGACCATGCTAATTAAAAAACAAAACCTCGATTGCATAAAACTAAATAGAAAAGAGCAAGCTCAATACTTTAACATACAATATTATATATATTTATATATATTTATTTTTTCATTTTTTTGTTAGAATTCATTAGGTTTATAAAACGAAAAATTTCGCAATCTTATCATTGAAGGTTAATATCGTGAGGATTTCAACCCCCTTTCACAGTCCCCAAGAGCAAGCTAGGATTGCTACTGTTCCCGAGTATCTATATTTAAAAATAAAGTAATTGTATTATTTTCGTTAGTATTACGGTAATGATAATCATGATATACCTTGTTGAAATTCTTGTGATAAGCCCTTTAATTTGATACCCCTATTGTAGTAATCAAAAATATATTTTTTTTCACTAAGTGTCATGGCGTTAAACAGCCGCCATATTTAAATTTTCTACCGTCTAAAAACATTTGGGCTATTGAGACAAAACTAACGATACCTCAATTATGTAAATCCGTTCAGTTGTTCATATCTCCAGTATGAGGTAATAAAGAATATTACATACATATATTATAATATATCTTATATATAAGATAAGCGTGAAAAACATACGTCCCCCTTAGCAGTCGGGAAAAGGGGAAAAACAATTTTTTTGAATTCTAACCTGTTTACTTGAATTAAGCGCGATCACCCAAGAAATTTCTTCAGCAATACTATATAATAAAAAATAAATTATAATTATATAAATTATATAGAAGTAGATCTCATTATGATACATAGATCTAAATCACACCTAAATAGGTATTTTGATTGTCTAAATTGCAATAACTGTTTTGATATGACATCAGCATTACATTTTGTACATATTCAATATACCCATAACGAGATTCGAACCCACAACGATCTCGTATACAAGGCACTTTACAACTACGCATCGATACGATTTCGTCTCGTATGTTATAAGAATACATTAATATACCAAAAACCAGGCTTTGACAGGTTTCCTTTGAGACACTAACAGACGAGGGCGCATCGACCCACACTTCACCCGCCGTTTCGTGAATTGATCTACGGCTATTTATTTATATAATTAATAGCTTCTGCCCGTAGCTTCACCTGCGTCCTTCATTTTTTTTTTATAAAACTCCAACCTTATTTTACACTATGGTACAAAAAGACTTATATATATGTTTTTTATTACATCACATTTGTCCAGAACACAGCAAAAATATTTATTCAATTTGGTGTATTTGTTCAGAACTTAAGCGCGTGCATACTTGTTCAATGTTCAAGCATACGTTGCTTGATAACATATAAGTAGCTATAGTACCTCTTAATTCTCTAAAGAACCAGATTTGTTTCTCAAAAGACATTAGTTCGAATCCTGCTATCCTGTATACTCGTATAACATTTGTACATAAAAATTCAATAAGCATTTGTATTAGCTTTAAATACATAATTCTCACTTTTTCCGCGGAAGTCGGTTAATGAAATGCCTTACATCTGTTCCATATGATGCAATAACAACATTTACAGCTTAAAATTCACAAATCGGTGATTTTATTAGCGTATTTCCATTAAAGAAGAATCAAATTGCTTTATAATTGAGTGCTTATTTTTTAACTTTTGTTCCGTACTCACACATCCTGTATATGATAATAACGGCTACGACGGTAGTTGTTGATTCAATTTCCGATTAGGATATTATTGATATAATACTAGATAGCCTCAGTGGGCAACGTTTCACTGTAAGCACGATAATTGTGGGTTGGATTCCCACTCGGGATACTTTCTTTTCATTTCTTCACTTTAGTAAGAAATGCGGCGTTGAAATCCGCCGATCCAACGGCGGCGTCTAAAATTCAGGCGGAGAGTGTAGAACGAAGTGCTTCGACACTAGCTCTAAATGAAGATTATTAGAATTTCTATATGTTTGCATTTTTTCTACATGTACCTAATAAGCCAGAGTTTTTTCGGTTGAACGCGCGTTCTCAGGAACTACTGTTTCGAATTGAAAAAATATTTTTTGTGCTGAATTACCTATGACAGTGGAACGCTATAGGCTATAATATACCATCATGAGTCTTAACTCTACATAACTGTTATTTATTTCTATTTGATCACGAAAAGAAGCCGCATAAGCTGATCTAATAAATAAAGTGGTGTCCGAACAGAGCCAAATACATATATATTATATTCTATATATAAAACAATGTACCTACACGCGACAGACAACCAACGTAACCTATGGATCTTTAACCCTATTTAAGTTCTATTTACGATCGCAACGAAATATACAGGCAATCTTTGTTTGACGATAGAAACCATAGTTTTGATGTTATATGCGACAGTTACAAGTTGATATTTAACTCGGCAGTATGTTTTTTTTGCTTCTCTCTGGATCCCGCACATACCAGGGTACCTAAAGTTAAGACACACCAGGGAACGGGATTTATTGACACTTTCCGCCGTATTCCGCTGCATATTGCCTCGTTACCAGAGCGAGGAAATTAAAATATTAAATATTCCATTTCCTCGAGTGGTATTTGAACCCGCAACCATCATGATTACAGTCACATGCTTTACCAATCCACCAAAACTGTCCTTAGCGTCATAGCGTCATATTCTAAGTAAAAGATATATATATGTTGTATAAATTTACTTTGGCGTGGGCTATCGTTTGTTTACTCTTCACGTGCTAAGATAATTGTCTATTCATATCTCAGAAGTGATATGTTATATTAATATTTATAGTGTGACAAAATTATGCGAATTTATTACTTATTTTATTATATTATATTCGATACAATGTTGCAAGTTTTATTCCTGTTAGGGAAAATATTTAAAATTCTATTATAATTTGCGGCATTTGAAATCATAATGCGTAAATAAAAACACATGCACTATGCTTTTCTCCAATCTGTTGTATCTCAATTTTCGTTGTTAAGAGAGTTAAAATTTTAAAACCAGTTCAAAATCTGAACACGCCTAGGTGACACTTACCATGAACCACTGGAAACGATAATTTAAAAAATATATATTCATATCACGTATAAACTCTACTTTTGATTAATAATCATATATAATATCGTACTAATTATAATACGTAAAGTAATAATATGAGATCGAAAACTTTAACAACTAACTATTAATTAATATAAGCTTTCATTTTCATTATTCAAAAGTATTATTTAAACGCGATTATGTTTTATATGTGCATATTTCACTATGCATAAATACCATTTCGTTCGAATCGATTGAGAGTGTTATTTAATATCGATATTTAATAATAAATTAGTGTTTAATAAATCGTAATCGTAGTGTTTAATAGTGATAATAACAGCCGCGATACTCAAAGCCACTCTGACTTAATTTAAATAAATTTACTTTTAATATATTGAAAATCTTAATAATCACGATATTACTATCAGTATTTTTTATTTTTTTTAAAATAAATGCCATTTAAATCTAATTGTTATAATATTTAAAAGTCAATATCATTTAATTGATGAAAAGTTTAATTTTAAATCGATATTTGAAATAATATATTATTGTTTGTTTTGTGATACCAAAAGTCTCTTTAACCTTGACAAAGCCTTATCGTACACTTGCTCAAACAAATTTGCCACTGGAATTAACAATTTACACATAAAAAATAATCACATCACTCACTTAAAAAAAAATAGATTATTTTTAATATATTTTATTTATTTTTCGTATAACTTTTCGCGTGTTTTTTTTATTTTTTACGTATTTTGTTTCGATCGCGCTGTTTTACGCGCGACGCGTGCGCTTTAGATGGAAGCGACGTCAGCTCTAAGACGGTTACGGTACTACTGTACGTACGCGTTGACGAAGATCAACTTGATCTTAAGTTAATATTAATCATTAGTTTATATTTAGTTTAACCATCGGTATTTGTTAATAAGCAAGTTATTTATAGATTTAGAACACACGTTATATAGTAAATCTATGTGTGTACTAAATATATGAATAAAAATGATGCAACGTGTAAATGTTTTAAGTCAACATTTTATATAACAAATGTAAAATAAATAAACCTGTGATCTTTTTCTTTTCAAATTGTTAACATACTGCATAAATATACCTAATTATCAGCTGAAAGCGTTTGAGTTCTACAATATTCTATATATATAAAGACCTTAGAGCTGTCTCCAAAATTTAAGAACATATATAAAGCTTATTTTTTTATTTTACAGAGCTAATATTAAAAAAATAAAATATTCTTTTTTCCAAGGTGTTTTGAATAGTCGAATGAACACAAAGCTACTTATTTAAACGTAGTGGGACTCGAACCCGCGCCTCCTGGAAACCTACCAGACCTACCACCGGCTCGGAAGGCAGTTCTGGTAAGAAAAGCCGGCAAGAAACTAAGCAGTTGCTCTTTTCAAAATTGTGGTTAAGTTCACAGTGATATGTTTATTTTGTTACTTAACGCTGTATAATTCTAATTAGACCAAGAAACTCTGCATTTTACAAAATGTAAATATTCTTATTCTATAGGACTATTACATGTACTTTGGAATTTTCTAATTACATATAAATATCAATTGTATCACTTTTACAGTTTATTAAATTAAAATGTTATTTATTATGTAAATATAACTGGATTTGAATCTTTAATAAAAACGACGTCCTAACGGTGTCAGTCTAAGACAAATAGAAATAATAAAGTACCTTGTGTAATACATTGGCAAATATTATTAAAACGGATCAGTCAAAGATTGGTCGTGTATTGCCCTTAAGCAACGCTTCTAAGATGTCCAAATTATTAACAAGCAGTTAATTTCTCGCAATTTGCTTAATTTTTTTGAGAATCTTGTGTAAGTCATAGTAAAATGAATTTTATTAATATACTCTAACTACTCGTATGCTAACAATTCTGAAATTGGTTAAAATCACTAAAAAAAACTCGAAAATTTAAGTAACTTCTTATCTAGTTTTCTTGTTTTATAAAATAATGTTTTCTCTGCAACCCAATAAACTGTGGATAGCAAAATGTTCCATTTTGCTATCCACTTTTGTTTGTTTTAGCTACAGTTTTGCGACATGCGATTTGATTTTATTTAGATACAAAGAATGAAGTTATCATTAAAAACATAGTTCAAGTGTCAATGAGATATGTAGTTAGAACTATGTTTTGTCATAGGTCATGTACAAAATTTTGTCTGTGGAGTTGTAATACAATTATAGTTGTGGTTGTATTTTGATTAAGATTGTTGTGCATTTAATTTTGATTAAGATTATTGTTTGCTAATTTACTAATCGATATATAGTGTTTAAGTTTTATTTAGTATATTATCTATCTTTAGTACACAGGGTGGAAGTGTCAGCGCTCCTTTTACGGGAACAGCATATAGGGTAAATATTTTAAAACCATACTTTATCAAGATACTTCAACAGTTTAGACGTAGGATTTTTTTTTAATTTCACGATGTTTATCCACACCTGTAGATACTAATAAGGTAAACACGTAAATACCTACGACTCGATTTCGGAATGCGGCGTATGCGACGGTTTCTCTTTTATAGGTTTATGCGTGCGTGCGTCGTTCTTGACAAATGGCATTTTATATTACAACAATAATTTTATTATTTCTTTTGTTTGAAAAAATCACTTTTTAATTTTTGGAGTTTTTTTTATTGTTTATACAATACAAAGGCTTTTATAGAGTAGTTAAAGCTGTGGTTTCATTTAAAGTGGTGCTGACACTTCCACCCTGTATATCTGTATATACCTACCTGTATTTAGAATGCAATATTTAAAATGCCGCCATAAAATACGAGTTACCTTAAAATTAAAACAATACGTAAACAATGATAGTGCCACCTGCCCGTTGTTTCCACAGAGTTTTCGCGTGCATTTATCATTAAGCTGAGATATAAGAATTCTCTTAATTGGACGAAATCGCACATATTTTGACGTCTGATTAATATACGATTAAAAAAATATTTTATACTCGCCGATGTAGGTATGCGACGGTTTTGCGTGTTTCTCCTTTGTTTACTTTCTTTTTATCTTCCGCTTTGTTACTTTTCCTAGGATCTAGGGATAAGGCACTCTGTTCTATTTTTGCTGCCCCTGTTGATTTACAAGTCGTCAATGTAGCTATGTAACAAATTATAAGAAACTGAATTTGACCCACTTATAATAATTGTATCATCATAAAATTAGACAGCAGAGAGAACAGGCAGACTAAGGGAGGATCTGGATAGTGGAACTCTTTAGATGTTGCTGTTATATACCCTCTTTTCGTGCAAAAAAACTAAGCTTTTTTTTGTTTATATGTTAATTATATAATTTATTAGAATTAATTATGTTTAATTTATTACTTTTACAACCAGATGATTTGCATCAGACCTTTATGGGGCAGTTGTTGTTTGCAAGAGTGCAATTGTTGTTGCGGTCTGGGTTCTGTTCCTATTCTAGTGAATGATATATTTTTAATTACCTCGCTCTGGTAACGAGACAATGCGCGCACTCACCAATCAAGATATCAAGAATCAATCTCAATGAATCAAGAATTCGGCGGAAAGTGCGGCACGGTAATGTCTTAATGGGAAACGGAGTGTCGAACTAAGCGCTAGGTTCCCAAATCCCCTCTGCCTATCCTGCTATGGGCGGGATACAGCGTGAAGCGAAGAAAGAAGAGCTTATTTAAACATGTGTGGTAAAGCGTTAAGCTAAATGACAACTGAATGTAATATATACATAGTTATTAGATAAATGTAATGTTAAAAAGTATAAGTAGGCGGTACATATAGCGGGACATTTGTAGATATAATAAAACGGTATCTATTGTCACTTTATTCGTGCATTACGTTTAACCGCTAGATAAATAGTGAAATTTTGCTCTCAATTCTGAATAACACTTTGTATATTTTCTTTTAATACATTTATTTTATGAAAAGAATAAAGAAAATCTTTATTTGTAAGGTTGTTTTTTTTAATATTACTTATTCTGGGTCTCTTCGGCTGTGAATTTTTTTATAGGTGTCCTATAGTACAGATTTAAATTAATTGACATGCATTTTATGTATAAAATCATACATGTGTTACCCTTAAATGTAAAACAAAATAGTTCTTTTATATAGATATATTATGAATTTCTTTGCATTTATGGAGTTTTACCTCATTCAGTTGAGACCGGTAGAACTTAGTGTCAAGACTCTCTGTTCTCCGAACGCTCGAATTCGGCATATCGTATGGTAAAACTCATCCTGCACTTTGACTTTCCGGTTGTGTAAGATATAACATATCATATGTACTTAGAGCAGATAAAATAATATGGCTGACAATATTGACGTACCCTACATATATAACTGACGTAACTGACATCACTTGTCGAGGTTTTCGACACGAAAGTTACACATACGAGTATAGTATTACGATTTTAAATATATAATCAGAATATATAATTTACGATAAGACAAGTATTTATGTAGAAACCTTTCTATTAGCAGTCTCTATATATTATAAAATTACTTAGAGTTTCACTTTTCATAGAAAATGAACAACTATCTCTATATAAGGATGTTGGGTTGATTAAGATTTCGTTTTTTTGTATTAAAAATGCAATTATGTCCAAAAAATGCGTTTTAAGCTTCACGCAGTATCCCGCATAAGACAGACACTCCGCTTGCCACTTGTCGCCCGAATCCAGTACATTGAGTAGTGGACCATAACAATGCCCTGTAAGTATATTTCTAATGTCTAAATGCAAAGAATTTAGACCCACGACCTACATTTTTGCTGACAGATACTGTGTCACTGCGCCACGAAGGCCTCTATATTATGAACTTCTAAGTTTACGCCATCAAACAAAACTACAATAACTCGCAACATATCATATTCTCCTGCGTAGAACAGAATGCACTTTATTGCGCACAAATAATAAAACAAAATATAAAGAACATGGCAAAAAAATACTTGTACGCAAACGCGGTGTTGCAAGTAAACTCTTACAGACAAACTAGTAAAAATAATGGTAAAAAGATGAAAGAAAGATATTGACGTCATAGTCATAATTTAGTAATTAATAAAGCATAATTTAGTAATTAGTAAATAATAATATACTCATATATAATATTTAATTAGTTTGCTATCAAAGTGTTCGATTTGTTAGAAAGTATTGTTTATTTGCCACGCGCCTGACGCCTTACAAATTGATTTCGTATACTCTAATGCGCGAATTAGAAACGGTAGTGGAATCTCGTAAAAATATAGGAAATATTGTGAAGGTCATTGGAACACTCACTTTTGTTTTTTTTTTTTATTTATTGATCTATAAAAAATGATTACACTTTCTAGTATTAGATACTGTCTTATTAGACTAATACTAGTAATATATCAAAGTCTACTTTTATAGAGATGCTGTGGTGGCATCATCAGCACTATGATTCATTCGGTTCAGGGTTCAAATACCAACGGGAAATGCAATTACAATTTTTATGCATTTATTTAGAATAAGCAAACCATAGCGTTGAGTTCCGATGTCAATACATTTATACTACTACTTTGCTTAATAGGAAAATGAAAGGAATCATCTTTCACTGGGTTACGAGTACAATCCATACCACAGTGCGTGAGGTGAGTAAAAATGAACGAATAAAACCAGCCGGTGAGACATTGTTCTTTAGTCTTCCCGCGGTTTAAGACCGCTAACCGCAACAGCGAAGAGGAACATTTTATTGTTTTTTTTTAATATTTTATTTTGTTAAATAGGGTATGACATTTAAAACTCTGATGGATTTCGCCTCTACCACTATATATAAGACAAATCTTTAAATACATGCAGGATTTTTGTAATGGTTTGCATGACATATGTAACAAATAACATTTCAATATGATCTTTTTGATATATTTATAATTAATAGAGGCCGTCGTCGATCAGCAAGTCGGTGGTAGGCTTGATTTCGATTCGAGAAAATTAAATAAAAAATCGCTCGGGTAACAAGACAGCGTTGAGTTCCACTGCTTAACGCATAATATTTTGAAAATAGGGCGGTGCGTGGCAAATAAACTCTGTTAGCACCTATGCATTAATGGTTCTTTCTTCGGGGAGAAAATCAGCAAGAGCAGCTTCTTCTTTTCGCGTTCATTAAGACATTGCGTGTTGATTGGCGGAATACAACCTCGCAATATGTCTACTTTATAAGGAAATATAATATTGAAAATAATTTATATGACTACGGTTATAAGATCGCTTATATTTTTAATATTACATTAAATAAATTATGTAAATATAATATCTATATTTTAATAATATAATTTTAAATGAATACGACCTGACATCCTGTCTCTTCTTAACATAGAATATTAAAAAGGATTACATAACTTTTATTATCTATTAAAATTATGTAAAACAAAACTAAATCGATGTTTTTAATAATAAAAAATGCATTTTACTTTCACAGTTACGTATAAAATGCGGAATATGGAATTACTTCGATTTTATATCGAATGATCTAACAAATTGCCATAATATATGACCGCCCTTGCCCGACTTTTTCAATTAACGACTTAAAAAAAAACTTGTATATTAATTGTATATTAAATTAACCGAACAGTTTTTTTACATTTTTTAATATTTTTTTAACATTTTTAAAGTGTTGGAATAACACTCAGGAAAGAAAAATACTTATTTAGAAAACGTATAAAAGGAACGGTTTATTTGGTTAAACGCGCTAATATTAGAAACTACTGATTCGAATTCATTTTGCGTTGGATAGTTCATTTATAGGGCTATAGAGGTTGATAAAAAAGGTCGATGGAAGAAGATGTTATGATTATATTATACTTCGTTATTTACACTGGACCACGCTGGCGAATCCGTGGATAAAAGTAATATAATATAATAAAATATTTCGAGCGCGATTATCTTTTCACATTATGCAATGATATCGCCTGAAGCATAACCTTAAAAGCTCGTAAATTTCTTGGCCTACTAGGTACATATACCTGTTAATTTATTTAAATTTATATCGACCTACGTTATAGTGTAATTGCTGTAAGTCTAAAACTGCCCAGCAGTAAATTCAGGTTAGTCACCATTTCTGTAAAGATTTTTTAATAAACATAAAAAATCAATACTATGTCGAAATAGAATTTATATTGTGTAACTGTTGTGTAATTTAAGCTTTATAAGTTTTTTAGTTTCGGTGTCCCCATTGAGACGCTTAAATGTAAATATTGCGTACAAATAAATATGTGAATCATAGTAATATTAATTTTATTTTGCATATTTAAAGCCATATAAGGAGACTATAATAATTCCATAGTAAAGAGCGAATAACATTTCTTTTTTAGAAAACGTATTAAGGCTGTCGAGCTATAATATCACAACCGTACAAGTATAGGCGCGAGGGTTATGGGTTCGATTACCGCACGAGTGAACGAATTATTAAAAAAATATATAATTTTCTCGCTCTGGTAACAAACAACAACAACGCCTCGAGAATTCAGTAGAATATCTAGATCGAGGACATCTTCTATTTAATAAAATGTCTATTCCCCTGTCATTTGGCTTTATTTACATACGAATTCATATAATTTTTATGAGTTTATTTACTTTTGGAAAGTGTCGAGTACACGAACGAATGTGACATAAGGTTGTATGAGTAAGTTGTATTTTTATAATTCGAAGGGCGGTGACTAGTTTCGATTTAATTTACGGCTTTTTAAGAACACATTAAGGAAAAAAATGCTCATTATCAATTTGTAAATAAGTTGGTTGAGGCCAATCGTGGTGAAAGATAGAGGGAACCTAGTATTAACTCTATCCGTTCCCCACGCAACGCCCAATTTTCGAAACATTACGTGTTGAAAACACCGTGCTTTGTCTACCAGTAATCGAACCCCCAACCGTCACGCTTACACACAAACACCGTCCCTCTAAATCAAATAAAAACATACTGTAAAAATACAGTTCACACGCTAAATATTATAAATATATTTCAATTTAATACAAAAAACTGAAGCGGAAAATGAAATTGCGTCCTATCGGATAATAAACAGAATTGCTCCAGCAAATAATATATAAAAGTAAGTACGTTCACATCTCGCTTACATAATCTTGTAATATTCTTTGTTAACATCAAAAGATTTGATATCTTTTAAAAAATATATATTCTATCATTTTATTTTATTTGGCGTTGAGTTCCGTCACTCAAGTCTCGGAACTTCTGTCTACCCTGCTATATGCAGAATATAAAATTAAGCAAAATATTTTTATTTCTTTAGTTTGTAAATAATACTTTAAAAAATAAATAGAAAATATTACTTGGTTATTACACAAATTTGATCACAGCAGGAACTCGAAGTCGCGTCTCTTTTTTACCGTCCAAGCGCTCTAATCACTAAGCCATACGTTTTCATCAATTACTTACTTACACTTTTTAGCTTATTAAATTTTTATAAATTTTCGGTAACCGAAGATTATTATTGCCAAAAATGATTATTTTTCTAGGGAGAATGCTATTTATTAAGCAAAGTTATTTTTTTAGTAATTATTATTACAGATTATTACGTCAATCATAAATTATATTGCAAAATATGGTCTTGAATGATTTATTTCATCTATAGTTCGTTATTGCACAATTATATAAAGGTTCGTATAAACATACATACATACATATTCTTGATTAATTAATAAATGAGTGCTATAACTGTTATATCACAATGCAGTTACACGCACTGTTGTTGGTAAGTTAATTATTTTTTTGAATAAATAACTTTTTTTAAGTACATTTTTTTTAAGATTTCAAGATCGTGACTCGTAGCGTAAGGACAAAAACGTGCGATAGGTTGTGTGTTCGATTCTCATTCAAGGAAATAAAATATTTAATTTCGTGCAACGAGAACAATATAAATAAAATACTTTTTTTGAGTCATACTGTATTCCACATAGAACGGTAGGCAGAGAGAATTTAGTGTTAAAGCACTCCGTTCCAACCAACCTCTCAATTTTCGAGATACTGTGTGTTGAGTAGAAAAAAAAATCATTCCTCGAAAGGAAATCGTGTTCTATACCATACTTTAAAATCAAACATTGCCCCACTGCGCCACCACCTACGTTTTCTAGAAAAAGTATTTTTCTTTATTTGTGTAACTAATAAATTAAAAAATAAATAAAAGTAAAAGGGATTAATCTTTATGATCGTTTTGATTTGTGCAACGAAGATTGCACATAGACGCAGTTTCAACACTGCGTCTATCATTTCTGATAGTAATGAGATGTAGATAGTAGATACCTGAAGTATAATGGCGGTTCTGTGAGAAACGGCAACTTTGTATTGAAATAAAAAAGCTTCTTCACGCTCTTTCCCGCATAGTACAGTAGATAGAGAGAATTTAATGTTAAAATACACCATCTGACCCTCCGGTTTTCGAAATATTGTGTGTAAGTGGCGGAACTCAACGCACTTTATTTTCCAGAACAGAGATTTGAAAATTATTTTATATATAATCCATTCCCTTGGTAAATTTTTTGAATTTTAAGCACGCGCCTTCTTATTTAGAATAATATTATTTGTCTTTTATTTGAGTAGAACTTTCACTTGAGCTGGTCTTCATCAACATTGATGCAGGGCATCTTTGTGAAACAAAATGATACCTACAATAATTAAATTAAGAGATTTTAATACTTAATATTTAAATGATGTTAAGTGGTCACTGTAGCGCGAGAGTTGAGACAGCATCTCACTGTACGAGTACATGTGGTGGTTGTGGCTTCAATCCTGGGTTCAAATGGAGAGACGAAACTATTTGTAAAATTATGTATATTACGTTAAGTAAATATTTTAATAATTCCTTGTCATTATAGATTAAATTATTAATATATGAAACTTTCTCAAACTTGTAATGAGTATATCGCACAAGAAAACAATTTCAATTCATTTCGTATAACTTATAGCAAGTTAGACTAATTGGTTTGTAATAACTAAAGCTATTAATTATTAAACATATAGAGACTGTCGTGGCGTAGGGGCACTGCGCCTGCCTCGCTGTCGTAAGGAGGCGTTGAGTTCCGCCGCCGCTAAAAATTTGAAAGCATATAACATCTTAAATTATAAACGTTATAATATATCAGTTACGTAAGCACCAGTAGCTATAAACATTGAGAAATATAATAAAACAAATAACAACAAATAGTACCTATTTATAGGTAGCTTATGTTATCTTTTATCTCTATAAAGATATCTTGGCAATTGTATACTTATGTTACGTAAAAGTAAATTTAAAAAGTGGTAATCGAACCAACAATCTGTGGCCTTCATTAAATATCTCAATCAAAAAGTCAATGTAATATAGCAGTAACCTACCTATACGAAAAGAGAATTTTGTCATCTTGATTTTTTATCTTCAAGTTGTATCCCACATTTAATATGGTAGGTAGAAGGAGCTTAGTGCCAAGACACTCAGTTAGCAGGCACCAGCCAGTTTTCGAGACATTTCATGTTAAGTATTTGACCTTCAATAATGGAAAGGTTCATTTTGCAAATGTTGTTATATAAACAAGATAAGCGTTTCGTTTCCCAAAATAAGCTATGTAGGTATGTTGATAAAAAGTAGTTTTGTAAACTAGAACTTGCCCGTTGGGCTGTATGTTGAAATCTTTTACTTTTATAATAAGTAGTGGTCAATACAATTATTTACGTGTTTTTAAATATATTGAAAAGAAAGGGAAAATTTTCGACCTAAATTATTATTGATATCAATAAAATTATATTTCAAACATAGGTTCTAAACTTTCTATTCCTTAACTTATTATCAAGAAACGTATGAGCTACGAAAGCATCACTTTTTAAAGTATTTTTGTTTTGTATTTTACATCTCTATGTATGTAGAGTAGGGTGAAAAAATCTAACTTCTCTAATTCAGGAATTGCGTGTCGCGGCCCCATCTCGTCTGGTTATTGATGTGCGAAGAGAAATGTAAGCAATTCACCCACACTAGCGGAAAACCTAGAACCATTGCGTTTATGCTGACCCACTGTACCACGACGGTCTTTTAAATTTGTAGCAAAAAAAGTATATAACGAAAGATGAGTATAACAATATCTTTTAGTTTCAATTTAGCAGATAAATAATATAAAAATTTAAAAATATAAATATATTTTAAATCAAGTTTATCAGAAATGTAATTAACCAAGAAAATGAATTTTAAAATTAAATGAAACTTGAAACTGAGTAAAAAATTTAATCAAAATTTAAGAGGACGAATTGACTTAGGTATTTTACACGGTCTTAAGCCACCGAATGCATCGAAAATCGAAATATTTGTCTAAAATATTACTAACGCGTTTATTTTTTTAACTTCAAGCTCTCCTGTAGTCCTGTATTCTGCATATAGTAGGGTTAGCAGAGGGAACCTAGTGTTAAAACATTCGAGACACGGGCGTGGCCCAGTGACAAGGCAAAAGCGCGGCCTTGAGTTCCACGCATTCGGCAATGCCTCAAGCATTCGGCGCAAGGTGGGGAACGGAATATCTCATTAACGAGTTGTCCTCAAAATATAAAACTTTCGTTTTTTCTGTTCCTGAGGGTATTTTGCGAAATCCTCCCGTAATTATTTCCTACACTCCCCGAGGAACTGGAACTACTAACTACTGGAACTTAGTAACGGAATTGTTTTATATAACTACCTACCATATCTTTAGTTTGCATGTACTTTGAACACTTTAAAAAAGTCCATTCACCACTTTCCGCTCTATTTTTGAGTTTTCGCGTTGAGTGGCGGAAGTCAACGCCGCGAAAAATTTCAAACGTAAAAGTCCGTTTTCCCGTTTTCCGTTGGAATGCCGTGTGATCCCGGCCTAGAATAAGATCATCCTGGTACTGGTGGTGTCGTAAGAGGCGACTAAAATACGTGTGGTAGAGTCACGT
>DWAO01002083.1:0-16844 GCA_018230605.1 Heliconius congener
TCACTTACCATCAGGTGACCCGCACGCTCGGTTGCCGTGTCTTTTCCATAAAAAAAAAAAAAAGAACTTATTGCCAAGTCGTTTCATTCACAATTTTCCACTTAGAGATCTTACGTGCAATATGTAACTAATATATTATTTTATAAATATTATCTAGATATCCTTTGGACACGGAACTATCAAACTATATATAGTGCTTTTCATCTGGACCAACTTATTATGTTTAAACACAAAAACTGATAGAAGTAGTACTCCAGTATTTTTTATCGTCATGCCTACATTATTCCAAATACATTCGCGTTCAAAACGAATGTGCTGAATGGGAAAGAGTTACGACTCCATAATTCTTTGTACATAACAAACGCGCCAACTGCGTTCTAGCATTTTTTCACAGCTACGAGCATTAATAAATTGAAATATATCGAAAGCTGTTGTGAAATGCTGCCAAAATAAAATGTTTATATTTAAAATGATTATATTTATTGAATACATTTTTTAGCTACACGTATATTACTCGCATATAGGAAGGAGAGCAGCTAGAGGGAACCTAGTGCTAAGACATTCTGTACTTCCTTACTAATTAATTATTGAGATATTGTCTGTTAAGGAGAAACCCAAATAATTTAATCCACCGAGTAGGAATCGAATCCACAACCATCGCTTTTACAGGAAATCGCGACGTACAACGTACTTACAAGTACGACGTACTAACGTCAATTTTATGAATAATGAATACGAAGTGTGAATAGCTAAAAAGCCGCCTATATAGTAAAAATTATCATATTTTTTAAATTACATAAACTGTGCTACATGTGCTACAACACTTTTGTATAATATCCCTGATTCTATTTATTACCGAATCTCATGAAATTTCGACAAATTTAAATTATGTATACATAAAAAATAAATAAAATTCAAACAACACATAGGAACCTGATGGTGGTTCTATACATAACTATTTCAATACATGATATCTTATTAAGATAATTTTTTTGCAATACATTTTTTTAAATTGAAATCAAAAATTGTAGGCCAAGAGTAGCTTTCAAAGATAAAAATCACATTGTTAACATATACGTAATATTGTTCGTGTAGTGTAGATTATAATCGTTACTATCGATAGTGGAAGTTGCTTCTTGTAACGAGATTTTGCTTCGCTGATAGGAAATCTCGAGGCCAAGTTCAAGCTCGTAAATGAACTTATCTAAAAGCCTCCCATATATTGCCTTATAATATTTCACATAAAATTATTCTATAGGAATTTATAAAATTAATGCTTTTATTGCGAAATTCCGTTCCACAGTTTCGTGGCGCGTGGAAGGAAGTGCCTACGAAACCGCACAGCAGTGGATTGCCACGTATCTAGGTGGTGTAGATGTATGTTTAAGTAAATAATGAAGTAATAGTTAAAAAGCAATTACCGAGTCACTTTAATTTTATCTGATATTTTTTTTTTATAAAAGATGAAATATTTGTCAAAATATTTATTTCAACATTAATTATCGTAAGATCGAAAGAACGTAATCTATAACGGTTTAACGACCTCAAAAGTAAATAATTGCTTAATATAGAACGGGTTATTTAATTTACATAGCAACTTGTCTAGGTTTTGACTATCTTGACATCAATGACTAGTTTTTACCTGCGGTTTCATCTCCGTGGTCAAATGAAATTATTTAAGAGTTGTCAGTGACATATGACACAGTGTAAGTGATAGTGGTAACTTGCATTTCAGGTATAGCGGGTTGCATCTAAACGATAAATTAAATATAGATCTCAATAATTGTATAAACATTAAAGTTTTTCAATTAGGACCAGAAGTTCCTGAGATAGGGCGTTCAATCAAACAAACTGTGCATCTCTATAATTTAACAATATATATATTATAAGATATAACTATTAATCATAATTATGTTACAACAGCTGTCGTTAATAGATGATATCCTATAAGTATTTAGTATTATATACAACCTTGAAGTCTTGTAAAATTAATAAAAGTATTAATATTATAATTAAGCATGAGATAAAATAAGTAAATGAGTTTTAATTGCCAAACAGACTAATTCAAGCGATAAATCGATTTTATTACAAGAATATATGAAATACTTATAAAATAATTATTTACATGTATTGAGAAATAAAATAAGTTAGGTAAAAAATCTTTAAGGCTAAGTATTTAACTACAACTAAAAACTAAGGTATGAGACTAAAATAGTTTTTCCACATTTAGAGATTTTATACATGATATATAATAGTTAAGATATAGAAAGAAGATCATTTTTAAATTTAAAATTACTGAGAACCAATCTCTACATTTCGAATTCTGAACTTTGCTGGACGCCGGGCTTTGTCTTGCTAGAGCGCGGAAATGAAAATATTAAATGTGTTATGGGAATGGGAATCGAACCCACAACCGTAGGCGTCACACGCTTGTACTCCTGCGCCACGACGGCCTATTAAAATATATTCATTCTCTCAAGAGGAATGATTGTAATCATCGTGTCAATACTTAAGAAAGCCAGATTTTAAAATTAAGTATCATTTTAAAGATAACTGTTAAATCGTGTCACTCTTTAATTGACATACGTTCTCTAGTTATCTCAATTGAATTTAATTATAACCTTTCAGTGTCCATCTATTCTGTATGTTGTCGTATCGTGTTTCCCTGTCATCGGTGGCGTTAGACTTGGCGTCTTTTCGTCGCGTGAAAATGTAGGTTGTTATGTGGTACAAATTAATAGTTGACGGCGTTTTTAGGAAATATTGCAATTTTAAATATATTTAATTTACATAGGTATTTATATATATTTAATATTTTAAATAGAAATTGTCGTGGCGCAACGAACAACATGGGGTCTGACTGTAACACGGGAGAATAAATTATTTTCATTTCCTTGCTCTGGTAGCAAGCCATAACTTGGCATTTGGTTCTGCAACTCAACACGCAATATCTCCAAAATTTTAGCTAAAAGAGGAGAACTACGAGAACACGAGGTCCCCTCTATCTACATAAGGTTGCTACTTAAACAGTAGCAACCTGCTATATGTGGGATAAAACGAAGATAGGATAGGATAGCGTAATTTATTATAACTTTTTATTATTTTAATTAAACTTAGACTATGCGTCATTGACATTGTATTCCCTGAGCCCATTTACTCGACGATTCTTACACAATTACAAAGTTGGCGTGATGTCAGCGGTGACGTCACCGGATAAGCTGTTGGTCTCAGTTGGTATTACAATTTAATGAACACGTACTATTAAGAAAGAGGCGAGGCATATAAGCCTTGAATTAAAGGTATTTCGAAATGAGGAGCAAGCTTTAAATTTGTCATTTGCATTGTTGATTTATTTATACTTATTTAAAAAAATATGAATACTTATAATCATGTCTGCCCTCTCTGTCTCTCTCTTTTAACTTCATTTTGTTATTTTAATGTATATTGAAGGGTAGACAGAGGGAACCTAGTATTAAGATACTACTTTTCTAGAGAAATTCCTTGTTAAATGGCGGTACATATAATTCATACTTCCACGGTTGGGAGTCGAACCCACAACGGTCGCTTTTACACAGTACATGCTGTACATGTTATGCCGCTGCGCAACGACGGCTTTGTACATTATTGTAATCAATGTTCGATTTTAATGTATCAACGTATTCGTAAAACTTTCTCTTCCGTGTAATCTTTTCTATGTAATAACTATCTATTTTCGTTCTAGGTTTCTAGGTTCAAACTTTCTAGATTGCAGGTGCATTTCTCTGTTTTGTAGCATTTTCAACGTTGTAATCTTAAATTTGATTCATATTTTGCGATTGCGTTGTGGTGTTAAGCGCTAAAAAATATATATATATTATATTTTTGATTTTACTTGTCCCCCGCACTATTAAAGAGTTGCCACAAAGAACTCGAAGAGGAGGAGTAGGAGAAGTAAATTTTTTGTTAATTAAATATCTATGCACCAGCCTATTTTGGATATGGTCACAAACCACCCAGCCCCGCCAAATCCCTACACCCATAGCTGTATATCCGATATTTGTAGATCCGATACCTGTAAAGGAAGATAAATAATTTTCCTTTCACCATTTAGAATTTTTTTTGTTTTGTCTCTAGATTTTTCTCCATAACCTGATATTCTGAGATCATTATTCCTTGTGAAATTTGAATCCACAACGATCGATTCAATTGAACATACAGCTATTGCGTCACAACGGCGTCATTATATAGGACAATGTATATAAAAAGTAAACAATAGTGAAAGCTCTATATAAAAATAACAATAAAAAACTGGTTGATATCAATATAGAGTACTTGTCAATCAATTAGCAAGTTTCAAGCACCACGATCGCAACTGATGCAACGTTGAGTGATGGCGGCTTAATCAGAATGTATGTGATTGAGGTACTCTTTGTTCGAAATTATGAACTTCATACATTTCATTTCATTGAAACATGAGAGGTAAGTCCTTGTGGTGTGACCTAAATTGTAAATAATGAATAATTAGGTTACCAGTATAATGTATATTTTTTGTAGAATAATAATTAAGCTTGTGAATTTATTTATTTTCAGGAAGGTCATAAAATTTGATTTTAATATTTATTTTTTATCGCTGTATCCTGCATTTAGTAGAGTAGGCAGAGGAATCCTACAGATCCTTCCTTGTTGAGATCATTTCCCTTAATTCTCTATAATGTTATTGAGTGGCAGAACTCAACGCCACCGTGGTATGTACTGTAACCAGAGCAAGGAAATGGGAATAGTTTTCGAGCGGAAATAGAACGCACAACCGCAAACACTTTACAGTCAGACGCTATGCCGATGCGCTACGACGGCCTCAACCCCATTCATAATAATTTAAATTTTTAAGTTCAATATAATTAAAAAATGCAGACTAAAGAAACCTTTTAATCTTTTGCATTTTGAGGGATTTGTACATAGTGAAACGTGTGTTCATTTCACACATTGTAAAATATAGATGGTTTTTGGAAATATAGATTTATTTATGGCTTTGCCTTCTTTGTAATGGGACAAATAGACTTTTCTATGAACAGCCGTATTAAGTTATACATTTTAAAATAGCGACACGACGGTGAAAAATATAATTATTAACAATTTAAATAATATTTTTTTTATGCTAATATTGATTTAATTTAACTTTAATATAGTATATAGGCAGTAAACAAAGTCATTGACCAGCTGTATAAAACATTACATCTTGAGATTGCTTAGAGGAAGTATGATAAGTGGTTGATTGATGATTCTGCGGGTGTTGCACATCTATATAGACTCTTGGAATAAGTACCTACGCCTGAATAGGTGTTTATTTATATAATGTATTAGTTTCTCCCGTTATCCCGCACTTACGATAGGAAATTTTTATGTCATGACACCCCGTTCTCCATTTTGTTGTCCAAACTTGAGATATTGCGTTTTAAGTGGCGGTAATCTACAATGAAATTTATCTTACCAGAGCAGGAAAATAAAATAACCACTGCACCAAGACGCTTGGCGATGTCCCAATAGCATCTATGCAATTACTATTTTTTAATTTCTCTTTTATCACTTAACTCGTTAAAAATTGATTGTCTAGAGTGGGATCCAAAGCCGCGTACTTTGGCTAAGATGTCCGAAAAAATAGTTTTTTTTTATAAATAATAATATATCTTTCCATACATTAGACAATAATGATAAATTAATCTTCTCATAATGCATGTACGTACATATTAAAATAATATATAATAATAACAATACTGTATGAGTCCTGTAATCAGTATGATACCATTAGGAAATGAATGCGGTTCTCATAACGTAAAGTAAATAGGTCAGACATATTGAAATAAGATATAAGTGTAATCCTTGAAAAGACTCGACCATTGTAGTGTGTCACACACCTGCTACAACAATTTAAAATGGGGAGTTTTAGTTCCATTTAAGTGAACATCGCACAAAACGATGGAAAACTTGCAAATGTAGAGATGTCGCAAGAAATTCAAGTTAAAAATAATATATGCGTAATAAATATTTTATAGTCCATATAGGATAGGAGATACTCCGTTCAACCGGGTATACAAATATTCTCAGCTCGATCGATGGTCGCAAGCCTAAGTTTGAGTCCCGCAGGGGAAGGCCTTGCCGTCAATTACGTCCAGCATCAACATAGTGCTTGCACATTCGCAGGGACAGAGTAACCTCTTGGCTTCCCACACGGCGTCGCTGTAAAGGCCAGTAGGGCTAACAGCATTAACCTCAGTAAAGAGGTTTGTTTCTTTAGGTAAGCTTCTATAACCGTTTTCTTAGTTATCACTGTCTTTCGAGCATCTTTTAAATCCTATATGTGCAGATAGAACGTAGCATTAAAAAAGTCAATTCGTCACTTTTTAAAGATTAAAGTTATCATAATCGCGTGCAGCTGTTCATTAATATAGACATATTTATTTGACCTGACATAGAATCGAACCAGTTACTGTAAACATTAGTGAATATACAATAACGTTTAGTATTATTTTCTAAAGCCATTCCAATTGTGTTTTAAACGTTGGGAGTGACACGTGTCTGTCATGTACTATTGATGTGTCGGGTCATTGTGGTAATTGTATACACTACTGGCTTAGGAATTGAATTGACTTAGTTTTAAAGAGCTTGGTCTATTATTACTTATACTTTATATTTTCTATACGAAACAAATCTCAAATAGACAATAACATTCTCTTCTTAATCTTACATTTACATTTGAGTAATAAATAATATTTCTCATTTTTGAACTACAATAATATTAAAATGTTATATTTTTTATTTATTTTTAGCATACCTTTTCCCGTTAGAATACATATAAAATGTAGTTCATAGTATATATATGTTTCGTAACAAACATAACTTTGAATGTTTCGTGCTCTACCAATGCTAACAATTGTTAGAATGCGCTCCGTGTACTAATTAATCCAATTATACCACACAATATTTTATTCATATTTTAAATATATCGCTTTTGTGTAGGCTCGCTAGAAAATTGATAAGAATTCTTTTGAAAAAACAATACTGTTATGCTATTTCTCATTAAAAATGTCGAATTTTCATATAAAGAATTCCCTATAAAACAAATTCGTTATTTTGTAAGAATAGATATACATATCTATAGGTCAGTGATTGTTAGATTAGTAAACAAAAGTATAAATGTTCTTTTTTAGGGTAGGCAGAGAACAGAGCAACTAGTTCCGAGACGACGATTGTATGTTTAGTGGTTTGTGTTGCCGACTAACGAAAATAATGCATTACGTCGAGTAAGGGTCGAGCTCATCATCTTGTTTACAGTTCGACGCCGCCGTGCCTATGTTTCCAGAATGTATCCCGCACAAATTAGGGTAGGCAGAGGAAACCTGGGAACCTAGTAGTTCTAAAGGCATCCTGTTCTCATTAAAACACTTCCGAAACTTGTCTGCTGAATTATCGAGGCAATTATTTCCCGATTGGGAATCGAACCTGTTGAACCGTCACGTATATAGTCGGACACTTATATTCCTGCGCCACGAAGGAACTCTCGCCTACATAGGAGTCATAAGTGCCTAGTATTTGTTATAGTCTTGCACAATTCGCTAAGTGACATCAAATATTATTAAAAAAATACATTTTAATTATATAGCCATAGTAATTATTTAATACCGTCTAATAAATTTAACAAACTCAGGCGCTTGTGTTGTCCACTTCAGAGTACTCAGCGCCGGTTCTGTGTCGCATTGATTAGATAATTATGAAGTTTTACATTCGTATACAATTTTAAGAACATATTTCATTTGATCAACTATCCACGCGATTCGCGATGGATGTGGATTTGATCCCAAGTGCTCAGAGCAGTTCAATAGCACTGCGAATAAAACTGATGTAAATGATAATTTACATCACTTTTATTCGCTACGATAATCAACATGTAATAATTTGATATTGACCGGAAACCACTAGTTTCTCTCTAGATAGAAAAGGGATTTGATAAATAATCTGACACACGCAGACAGGACATACTCGTTTATAAGTAATATATGTCTTAAATATGAATTGAAACCTCCCTGGAATAGCATATACATTAACCACAAAACTATAAGGGTGTTTAAAATTGTACAGCAATCATTGATCGCATTTGCGATGCTGATGCCGAAGCCGATTTGTCGGCACACGCGGTTGCCATTGACAATGTAATCAGCTATCGAGATCAAGATCACGGACAAATAGAACGGAATAGCGGCGGCCGGTGGGTGGCTCAAGTTACGATCAATTAGCGAAGAGGTCACGTGCTGTTCACTCGTAAAAAAGCTAATAATTCCCGCATGTAGCATGGTAGGCAGAGGGAATCTAGTGTTAAGACACTCCGTTCCTAGCTTTCCGCCTTGCCGCTTGCCTTCCGTATTATGTTAAAATCATAACTGCCTGATTAAAGCCGTCTAACACTTTGCCGCCACGCATTGAAACATTAAAAAAAATGTTATATTATTGCTTTTTTTCCTATGTTTCTGTTGTATGTTTTGTTTAATGATGAACCTAATCATGATTAAACAAAACATGAAAAAAATATGAATATTTTTTTGAATAAAATGGAGAAACTTCATTTTAATAATTTAAATAACATGTTTGAAACTTACATTTACTTGTTGTATGTGCTATTTCTAATCTGACAAATGCCAAATGCATTTCAAACGCGATAATTATAAATAATATTTCAAGGCAAAACGTGCGTATTTAAGTCGGCTAGTACTCGTATTATGCTTCTCTATATAAGTAGATGTATACTAAATATTATATACTGTTAAGTCTAAGCGTAACAAATGTTTTAT
Organism: Heliconius congener; assembly: GCA_018230605.1. Lineage (NCBI taxonomy): Eukaryota > Metazoa > Arthropoda > Insecta > Lepidoptera > Nymphalidae > Heliconius > Heliconius congener. The sequence goes on from DWAO01002083.1 coordinate 8,820, forward strand.
ATTTTTATGAAGAAATTGAAGAGATCGTGGCGCAGAGACGCACGACAGGTCAAGAGCTCGAGGAAGGTAAAAGTATTTATTTTTCATTTTCCACGTCCTGGTAACGAGGCAAAGCCACTTGTTAAGTGGCTGAGCCAACGCCGTGCTTTGCCTCCAGAACTCGGCGAAAAACGGGGACGAAAGGTCGTTCCCATGTGTCTTAACATTAGGTTCCCAGGCTCTCTCCGCCTACAATGCTTATAGTAGAATAAACTTAGCGATTTTTTTTAAGTGACCGAATTTCGGCAGATAATTTACTCGACGCACCGCCTATTAATTAAGAAGCAATACAAACGTTGTATTATTTAATTAGTTTATGGCGTGCCAGTTGAGCACTAGTCACTTACGCTAATGCTACACGCTAATGTCACGATGTATGGATAAGAGACGAAGGAGATTGTACGGTAGAAGAGAGATAATGTTAAAATAGGAGAATGTTAAAAAGAGATACAGTTTAAACATTTACATCTATAAAATAGAAAACAGTGTTTACAATGTATGTAAAAAATACAACAATAAGGCTAGTAATAAGTAATACTTTTCATTATAAGGATTAATATTCTCTGAATATCGAGTTCAGCTATGGCACTTACTAATATCGCCAATGTCACGTTGTATATGACTTAACGAAAGTTCCACTTATGTTGCTATTTATTAATTAAATAGTAAGTTCAGAACTCTCCTAGCATAGACTACATGGTCTACATTAACCTAATAGCTGTCAATTCAATCCACTAGGTTATTGAGCGGCCGGATGCTGCTATACATAAACATAGTATTATGACTATATTAGTAATTTAAAATAACATATATGTGTAAATCCATTGCAATATTTAAAGAAATTTTTAAACACACACTGCAAAACAAATAAGAGTAAAAAAGTAAAAGTAGAATATTCTTTATTGTACACCAGAAATACAAATCTCAATATTAAAAGAGACATCGAAATCAGTACAAAAGGCGGCCTTATAGCTAAATGAGCGATCTCTTCCAGGCAACCTTTGGGTAGAGGAGAGAATTAATGAAACGAGAAGGGGTGTATATAACAAATGAATATTGATATATTGAAGCCTAATAGCATATAAACATACGTATACATATATACATTGTATAAGTACATTCTAAATAAATATACTATAACTATACTACACTAACACTTAACAAAAAAACTTTCTATTTTTTAGTTTACTTTTTAGTTTAGTTTAACTTGAGATAAAACATGTTTCGAAGAAGAACTAACTGGTAACAATATCATAAAGAAGATGAACTTCTTATACTATTTTGTAAGTGTAAATTTAAAATAAAAACAAAATCTTTATAACAAAATACATTTTACATTGTATAACAACGAGAACTGTTAAGCTAGAAAATGCTTTCGCCCACAAACTATTGCCCGCAGAGCTGAAGTAAATTACAAAGTTACATCCCAAAGTCATCTCATACTTTCAAGTGCGAAAACTCACCGGTCTTTATTAAGCACGAAAGATAGTGAACTCATTTTAGTTTATAAAATGATATGCCTTGTATAAGACGACAGGAACTTATAAAAATTTCAGATTTTCGTAAAAATCCACCTACTAAAATAAAGTTAACGTTAACCTTAGCATAAAAATTTGAATATGGCTTAATTGGCCAGCGCTTGGCTGGCATCCAAGAATCGTGGTTAAAAATCTTCTATATAAAAATATATCGTAAAGTAAAAATACTTGCACACTCATAATACATATAGCAAAACCTAGTGTCAAGACTCTCCATGAGGATCGGCAACATTAGGTTAACTTAACGTCAAGCTTTGTCTTTCCAAAGCAGGGAAATAGAAATAATTAATTCCTCTGATTGGACATCAAATGTGTTAACTATGTTTAACGTCGATGTCATTACCAACGTCTTAGTTATATTTAACCGCTATCTTAATAATATTCAATTCAAAAGCTTTTTGAACGTGTCCATTATATTTATAATGACAACATAAAATATAGATATAAAAAAAAAACGTTTTCAGAAGATACTGTTTGACATGTTCTATCCAAGTCTCACAATACATTAGCAAAAACAAAGATTTACGAGTTCGTTAAGTAGGTATTAAATTTATGGGTGTGGCTTCATATTAAAATGCTTTTATGTAATGCTTTTACGACTTGCTTTTTTATTTGTATGAATTTAGTAAAACATAAATAGAGAGCCTAGTAAAGAATCATTAACTTCTCCGTTTTGGGGAATATTGAGATACAGTTTATAAGATAAATATAAACTGTATCTCATAACTATATAAAAATAGATTTAACTAACTTTGCACAACCTATCTAATATGCGTATCAAAAGAAAAGGGTTTGAATTGCATAATACAATACACTATGAAATTAATAATAATTTGTTTTAAAAAAGTTCTTTCAATTAATATTTTATTTAAGAGTTTAAATCTCATTTAATATCAATCATATAATGAAAAGTAATAAAAAAATTGAAAATTGTAATTTCTAATTATCTCTCTCCAATATAGCATAAAAGTGAGTTTTTCTAAAATTAATCCAACATCTGAGTAGAGAGAGTCTATACAAATGTTTAATTCTATCTAATAATATGTAGCTACTATATATGTAAACGGGACACAAATATAATCATTTCGAACGTGAAACATCACAATTAGGCTAGTATTAATTAAAAATGATTTGTTAACACTCTCCAGCGCGATAACCTAATGAGGCGGTGGAGCTTGACAGATTACGATCATGTGTCAATTATGGAGCGTCACTACAGCATCCAATGTACCCTGATAAATTAATTTATTACTCCTCCTGTCAACTCTTCATCACTTCATATATCTTAAATTAAAACGTACTTCAGCCCTTATTGTAGGTCTTTAATTGAAATATTGCGAACGTTCTTCGTGTTATACAATTGAGTTTCATTTTATGAGTAATGAGTAAATTGATAGGCTTCTCATACTTCTTTTCTTTAGCTTTGAGCTTTGTCTTTTTATCTTTGTTTTGCCTGTTTAGTTGGGTAGGTAGAGAAAACGTGGTGTTACGACACTACGTTCTGTTCTTTCTGACTGAATACTATTTATTACGGTTGAGCTTTAAGCTAAAATTTTTTAGAACACTACGTTCTAAAAAATGTTTTCCCCGGTCATAGAAATATTTATTACTTATATAGTTTATTTAAATAAAGTATAAATCCGCCATTAATGAAAGGGTGATTAATCACCTTTTGATTAATAGCGGATTTTTAAACGTGAATATAATTGATGTCAGTCTGTCCGTCAGTGGTATCAATATATGTCGTTGTCTTTTTGTCTGCATTATTGTTAAATTGGTTTAAATCTGGCTATACTTTTATGATAATCCCAGATTTTTTATTTTCCCAGACTATGCACTTCTGAACAATATTATAATAATAATATACATCTCTTTTTTATAATATATGTGTAAAATAACTATAAATTAATGAATAACACTAGTTTTACATATAAATATAACTTAATACAAATGTATTTATATAAAATGAACGAAGTCAGGGGCAACCAGAACATAAATTATAATAAGCTTTCAATTTAACAACGCGTATACCGAGTAAAACGTTTCCAGAAATTAATTTGTTTAGTATTTTACTAATGGGTCTTCCTATTTGAGATTACTACAATGATTTATGACCTAATATATCGTTTTGGCGAAATAATAGCACTTATATAGAGCAAGGCTTATTTCATGTATTTAATGTTATTTATATGTGTAATATATTTCTCGTCACTATATCAGCCTGTGTTTGTGTTTATAGCCTTTGTGTGTGCCAATAATTGAACTAACTAATATTAGTAATAAATTATAATATATTTATAAATAAAATAATATTAATAATGCTATTATTATTAATAGGTATTTCGAGATTCTCTCGCATTAAGAAATGCCAAAAAATATACATGCCTAATTTTATCTACTTGCGCAGCGTAGTTACGGCTATTAATTGTTAGTCGAGTAACGGAAGAGTTGTATATAAATAGATTATCGGAAGAATTGTCAAATGCAATCAATTATTTTATTGTATTTTTATTTATATATAATTATTTTATGCCACGTTTATAAAATTCAATATGTTTATGCATACTTTAAGTATTATTATATCCGAGGTTTCGAACACTTACTACAGTAATCAGTATTTTACTTTCCAAATTATCGTTAAAAGCCACTGGCACGTTCGGAACGCTATAAACTAAGAACTGAACGGAACTTTTAAAAGCTAACTTTTTTATGCCTTTCGGTATTTTCTTCGCAGAAGGCAAGACAAATAGATAGAAATTTTGACGTTGCAATTAATACGGTAGTCATGTGTACATTGCAAATTTGATATGTATTACGAAATGAGTTCTCATAAATAAACTTGACCCCACCGCCTGATTGATCCGCGTCACTTTCTACAGTGCCAAATGGGTCGGAAACCGATCAACTATTTCGTACTACGGCTACAGAAATAAAGTTTATACTACACTATGAGTCTGCAGTCATATTGGTAAGCATCCTCACGTCTTTTCCCATATGGTGTTAAGACACTTCGTTCCCCAATTTCTATTTTTTTTTAGACATTGCGTTTAGACATTGCGTTTTAGACATTGCGTTTTTAGACATTATGTGGAACTTCACGTTGCCTAAGCGTTTTTAATAGATTCGATAGAGCATGAATACGAAAATAATTTTAAAATATTTTTTTAACAATGAGTCGAGAAAGTCTATGAAGGATAAAAAAAACATATTAGGAAGTAAACATTTTAGGAAGATGAGAGGAATAATTCTGCTATAGCAAAATTATTCTTAAAATAGACATACACTCAAAATATACAATTATATAACTATTAATATTGTTCGTATGATGTGGATGTCATTCTTAATTCTACTCACTGGCGTGCCAATATAATCTCGCTGTATCTTGACGGCTTTACTATCGTTCTAGGAACTATGCCGATTTAAATTGCATGTAAACAGCTGATATGTCCAATAATACCAATATGATATTTGAAATAATATTAATATTCAAAATTATTATTTGATTTTTACAATAAAAAAATATATTTGCTTTAACTTTGCGTTGCTTATATTTTTTAATTTATATAATAAAGTTATATAAAAGGCATTAATAATATTTTTTTATTCTTGTGTGTAACTTACGTAACGTGTATTTTTTATATTTTTATCCTTTCTTCTTTATATTTGTATATATAGTATTATCTTTTATGCCTACGACGCGACGTTCTAACAAAGTAAATTACCGTTGGGAACTCGTTAATTTCAGTTTTAACTTAGCCTTGGTTCCTAAAGAACGAAAAAAGAAACAGACAGCGAATAAAATACGATTTAACTGACTTTAACAAAAAGCACTGTGATTCAGCTTAGTGCTATACATATGAGAGTAAATTAAGAACTTCGCAATGAAACATCTGGTGGTAACAAATAGTGTTAGGAAGTCAAGGTTTTGCTTTCCACGAATAGAAAGAGTCGTTTATTTATCGTTTGTAATATAATCATGCATAGTAAGTATAGCAATAGTATTTGTGATTTAAACCCGATATAGTGTTGATTAAAATCCATTGAATTAATCTGGAGTTATAGCAACCTTTAAAGCTACATTAACAGTTAATATTCTTTACTTTTTTTATAAGGAAGTGTGATTATAAAATAAAGAAATGAAAACAACTAAAATCACTTCCCCGAGTGGCAATCGAACCCACAACACGTTACAGTCAAACGCTGTTCCACTGCGCAACGACGTTTTTGTATGTCAATTCTTAGAAAGCTACAGGTCGAAATTTAGTGTTTTAAATACAAGACAAGACCATGAACATGAACTAATCCTGCCTAAGCTATATTCGTTACTAGCCTAGCGGTTGAATCTATTAATAATGAAACAGAACGCTCATAGTGCCGATGATGCTTCTAACTGTTTATAATTAGACCAACTTTATGATATACTATGGGCAGGTTGAAATATTTAAGATAACATTTGTTTTAAGTATATAAATATTTATATGATGTAAGTGTTGTTTGATAAATGTTAAGAATTTGGATGACATTTTGGTTAAATATGAATATAATGTCACGGCCGAGTTGGACTTTATTACCTTGATTGACCCGTTAGTCTAGTTAGTAAGTTCGCAACCCAAGTGATTAACACGTCGTGTGTTCGGAATCCATCCCAAACAAATATTTGTGTAATAACTTTACAAAGCATTGTATACTTAAAATATAGTTTTAATAATAGTTTGTATATTAAATTCCAGGTCGTATTCCGCACATATTCAGGAACCCGGAAACTTAGTGTTATATCTTAACACTCCGTCCCCATTAAGATATTTCCGTTCACCGCTTTCCCCCGAATTCTCGAGGCATTACGTATTTTTTTAATGGCGGAACTTAACGCAGTGTTTTGCCTCGTTACCAGAGCAAGAAAACGTAGCGTTTACAGTCGCACGCTTGTACCATTGCGCCACGTAGGCCTCAGACGGATCGGTGGATTAATCGGTACAATTACTTTAAATTTCCCTAACAAATTTAGGCATTAATTAAAGAGGGATAAAAGCTTTGAGCGATAAAAACATTTGTTTTTAAGACTTACTTTAGCAAAAAATCGTAATGACTTTTAAAATATACGTAGTTAGTAATTGTTATAAAATAATTTATTGTAATCTCTTTTTTAATTCGTCCACGTACTTTCAAGGCACAGTTTTCAATTATTATTCATAAAGTGTTTTAACATTAAATTACGATAAACTCATTATATTAGTTTCATTTGATAAACTTCATCAACTTCGACTTGATTTATTACTATTTTCATTTTTTCGCTCCGGCATCGTCGGAATCCTAGCGTTAACGCCAGATTTACGCCAGATATTTGTGATATTGCGTTTTAAATTACGGATCACAATGCTGCATCTTGTCTTCCAATACAAAGAAACTAAAATACATTAAATACAATCATTCCACTGGGAATTGTATTCCTAATCCTTGCGTTTACAGCCAGATGCTGTCTGATGGCACCACGACGAAAGTGTACTTACGAAAAATATTTTTTCACAATCCATATGCTTGTTTATGTTTTTACTATTTAAACCATCGTGTTTCAAGGCAGATTATAATTACAGATATCGATTTTGCAAATATTTCAATTTAAGCGTGACCGTGCACTGTGTGCAGTAACATTAAACAGTCGATGTATGGGCGTACCTATTTCGGTAGGGCGAAGCCGGGATGCGTCAGCTATTGGGTTCATTGTTGCACCACTTTAAAATTAGACCTGATGTCGACTTGCTACGAATGTTACTAACGCTCTTTGGTATTTACACGAGTAAATAACGATTGAAATATGGCGTGGTGATATATGTATGAACTATATCACTGGCGTGTGGCCGTCGTGGCGTAGCGACACAGCGTCAGACTACTACTACTTAAACTGCTCCGGCAATGAGACGAGGCTCTGCGTTGTGTTTCGTCACTCAGACTGGAATGTCTCAAAATGAAATGCGTGGGTCGTCGTAGTCGTAGGTTGCGTCTCCGTACCTCGCTTTATGCGGGATATAGTGTGAAACAAAGAAATGTACTATAATGTATATTGGACATTGTACTATAGTATTAATTGCGAATATGATTTACTTTACTTTTAAATAAGACAATTAGTAATTAATAATCCAGAAAAGCCGGGACGAAATACGTGTTAACAGTAACAATAAGCCAATGCAATTTATTTATGCTCACTCAACTTAAAATAATATTTTTTCCAATATGGTAAGCAAACGTAGTAAGTTACACTAAATTCTTACTCCTGCCATATCCAAAAGAATATATTTTTTTATAGAAACGGATAAGAAGTTCATGAAAAGTTAGTGAAAGTTTATCTCCTATATCAATGTTTTCGTACTTGTTATATAGCGCTCGGTGTCACAGGCGGAAAACTTATTTAATATTATAATGTGTCCGTCTGATAGGCGGCCGAGCGCCACAA
>DWAO01002084.1:0-16844 GCA_018230605.1 Heliconius congener
TGCCTGCGAATGTTATATAGCAATCGCGCTGGTAAGATTCCTGGCTAAAGAATGAACTAAACGTTTTGGTTATATGACTGTTGATTAAAATGTATTTTTCAAGCACTATTTATTATATAATATTTTATACAACAAAGTAAACAAACACAAAACAAAATTGAATCGCTAGTGGAGATTACCTTCATAAATTATAACAGCTAAGTTTAAATCGTAATTAATTCAACACAGAGATAAAGAACGGCCTGATCTTGAAAGAAATATGAAGTAAATACAAAGATTTTTTGATTCGTTCGTTCTTTTGAAATAAATGTATATAAAAATGCCTAAAAACATCCTTTCTACGTGTACTCTGTAATAACTACATACTTACCAATTGTACATTTAGCTAATAATATATGTAACTAATTTAAAAACTGTACAGGATTTAATATGTAACTATTACAGTTATTTTACAAAGAATATTATGAATAGTAAAAAGAACGTAATGTATATTTTATAAATCAAATAAAATAAATATAATAATAATAATTAAATTGGTCGTATATTTTTAGTTCGAAACAATCAAAAATTCTAATAATGTCGAAATTACGATAATGTTGTAAAAAAAAATATTAGAAGTCATTTTGTGTGTCAATCAATTCTGCTTATTAAATCTATAACCATGTAGTTTAAGCAGGCGAAGCCGCTGGCGAGCCGCTAGTAATAACTATAAGTCAGTGAAAAATACATTTATGTAAAATTTAGTTTTATATTTAAAATACAAACATATATTTTATATATATTTGTTAGAAAATTAAATGGCCCCATGGCCACAAACCCAATTTTCCTATTTCGGTTGCCACCGGGAGCGGACCCATTAAGAACTACGTTAAACTCGCAAGAGTCAACATACTTGTATTTCCACCAAAAAATTGTCTGACGGAAAGGACAGAGCGAGCAAAAAGAGTTCAAAATGAGCTCGCTCTGTTTTAGGGAGCGGAGTGAAGCTATAACAAAATACAAAACTGTTGTATTTTCAAGACGATTGCTAAACAAGTTACAGTATTATTTAATAAAGTTATTACCGGTTGTTGGAAGCATGTGTTCTGCGCGCCGCCGCCTCGACAAGCCTTCACTGACTTCACGTCCGCCATTTCCACACGAATGTTACGCACTTCAATTTCAAGCCCACTAAGTTGACGCTCCTGCAATAAGAAATATACTCTGGACAATGCTGTACTATATATATACTATATAAAAATAGTTTAAAAAATACTTATCATTCTCATTCGTGATATAATACAAAACAGAAAAGCCAATTCTGAAGATGATTTATTTTCTGAGGCAATTTATACATATCTGCTTATATTGGAAAAAGCGCCGCAAATTTACGCAACTCAACACGCAATGCCTCTGCCAAGAATTCGGTTGAACATTCGGGAGGGACAGGTGGAGAGGAACATTATTAATAGAAATATCAATTATTTATAATGAAAAAAAAACTGTAATTCAATAATTAAACAGAGGTAGTTATCGAAGAAATTACAATTTCCTTTTTTTAACCCACATAACACGGTGTAAAAGGAAAAATACCACTCCGTCCCCCGTTTCTCCCTATATGTAAACATTGCAGGTTAAGGGGCAGAAATTAACATTGTACAAATGGAAATGCAAACGCTAATGCTCATGCTTACGCTGTTCATTTTATTTTCCCGCAGATTTGTAAAAGTTATTAGAATATCTATGGAAAACAGCGGAAATATAAAATAAATAAGTCCTACTCGTTACCAAATACCCGGTATCTGCATTTATTAAAAACAAGACTCACTATTACTGGTACAGCAACATATAATTATTGCAACTATCGCTAAAACAATATCACAAATCAATACAAATACATTATTATATAAATATAAATTGGAGCCATTTCTATTTTTATCAAATAAAATCAATTAGGCAGAAGCGTGTGACTGTAAGCGCGATGATTGTGGGTTCAATTCCCACTAGAGGGAATTTAAATATTCGATATACATATATGTTTATTGCTTAGTACCAATACCAATTTCCTCCAGAATTCAGCGGAAAGTGGGGAGCGGAGTGTCTTAGCACTAGACTGTCTTTGCCTTAAAAAAACTTCCTACTAAGCTTTAAAACACAGATAGTCTTTAGCAAAACAAAATTTCGCTCAATTACTACTAAATTAATTGAAATAATAAGCTCTATTTAACTTTTATTTAAATTACAAGATTTTTCAACATAAGAATAACGTATTATTTGAAAGATTTATCGGAAAACTACTATGTAATTTACAAAGCTTGATACTTTCGGTACCAAGTATTGAAATCGACTGAAATTACCTTTCAATTTCCAGAAGAAACAACGAGGAAAAAATCCTTTTGAATGGAATATTACATACCTTGGACAAGCATAAACAGTGAAAAAGGAAAATATGAATGTTCAAAACTGAAAAACAAAAAGGGCAAGTCAAGATGGTGGACGCAGTCGGTAGGATTCGAACCTACGCTCCCCAGAAGGGAATCTGATTTCTAATCAGACGCCTTAACCGCTCGGCCACGACTGCTTACGTAAATAAAGTACAAATTGGGAACATATTCAGAATTTTCGGCATAAATTTTATGTATAGTTTTGAAAACACGCCATCTGTTGATAGAACTAAAATGCACTGAAACACAGCCTATTTCATGAAGACATAGTTCGAATAATCGCGTATTATTTAGACCTAAAGCTTTACATTATATCGTTTCAGTTGTATTTTTTTTATATAAAGAAAAGAAAGATATCTAAATCTGCCAATTATACAGACCGACAGAAGATCGAGAGAGGGTCATCGTATAAGCAACATCTTCGGCCTTTATTGTTTACTGAGGAGAGACTATATAGGAGAGCTTGTCGTATAAAAAGAACAATATAGTTAGCAGATGCAACTAAAGAAATTAGAAAAATATGCTTAACTACTAAAGTATTTACATTTATTTTCTCTATTTTAAAAAAAAACTGTTACATTTACTAAATATCACTTAATTTAATTAAGGTATACGTATTTTATTATATAATTTAATTAAGGTATATATATAAATATCCTTTAAAATTTATTTAAAAAAAATTGTTACAAATATAGTGATAATATATGTAAAAAACAATATATTTACAAGGTCTTCTGTGGAAATCTTGTAACTTTCTAGTTTGGCCACCAAATTTTCTACGTTTTTCCCGTTTGTATCGTTTTCCTTGAAAAACAAAATAAACATAAGTACCTTATATGAATATATTACTATAAGCATAAAATATTAGTTAATATAATTTTTTTAACAAAAATTTAATATAATATTATAAAAAAATAGAATCCCCTAATTATTTTTATAATTTTTCTGCATAAACTAAGTACAATATAGGGCAGCGCGCCCTCTAGTTCGAGTTACTTTATGCCTGCAAACCACCCCTTTATCATGTATTCGTTATACATCTACCGAGGAGAGGCCGTCGTGGCGCAGCAGCACAAGCGTGTGACTGTAAACGTGAAAATTGTAGGTTCGATTCCAACTCAGGGAAACGATTTTTTTATTGTATTATATTAATATTTTCATTTAATGCCTCTGGTAATACGGCAAAGGGTAAGCGTAAGTCTAGGTTCCCTCTGCCTACCTTGACATAGGCGGAATACAGCGTTAAGGTGAAAAAAAATATTTAAAAAAAAGACAGTACAGTGGTTGTGGGTTTGATTTTCCACGTATGAAATATATTTTATGCTGAATTCTGAAGACATTGCGTGTTGAGTGGCGCCGGTGAACTCAACGTCGCGCTTTGCCTGTAGACCATAACGAAGAAATGTAAATTGTTTTGTAACGAAGAAATGAAAATTGTTTTATATCCTGCGTGGGAATTGAACCTACAACCTGACGCGTTTAAGGTCACATTTTGTGCCTCCGCGCCACGACTAGGTATTTAGGGAAATTAATTATTTTTAAGCCTTTTATTATTACAGTCCGTCGTCGGTGGACTGTAAGTTGCTTTGGACTGTACTAGGGTAATTTCTGTTCATACGTCGCAACAATCAAACTTAGAAATATAATATAATCAAATATATTATATAATAATATCAATAATAATAAAACAATTTACACAATAGCATGTATGTACCTTTTCATTTGTATTCTGATTTGAGGTATCTTCCTTCAGAGTTGTTGCATCGCCCTGGAGTTGATAAAAATTTATAAAATATATCATATTTTATAAATACAGTACGTTAGGTAACATGGTTGCTTATAATTATAATTATTAACCAAAAAACCCCGTCTTTTTCAATTTTTACCGGATCCCATAATCCGAACCTCGCCAAACTCTCATCAAACTACCCTTGAAGTGTAAAAGAATAATCGAAATCAGTTGGCAGGGTATTAAGTAATTCATCCATTTGTCGCGTACATACATAATGAAATTTTAGGACTTATGTGAATTTCTCATGGATACCATCACATCAACGACTTTCCAAATAAAAAAAGAATCATCCAAAATCATCATTTATTTTTATTTTAGTCTTGATAGTCTGTTGAGTGATACCTCTGGATTATTTCTATTTAATTTCTCGTGAAGCGCTACATTCTCTTTGTTCATCAATTGTAGTTCGCCCTGAAGCCTCTTGATTTGAGCTCGACACGTCTCCAAGTTTTGATCCTTCATCATCAATTCCTTATAGAGGATGTATCTAGAATTAATTTACATTACACTAACCTTACGTTAATCATTTTTGCAATATTATGTTTTGTTAGTTGGTTTTCGCCATAATTACTAAACAATTTAGTATTGAAAATTATTTAGACGCGACAATAGCGTCACCGGACCAGTTGACACTTCAATTTAGATAAATCCAGTGTTCCTATTTTAAACGCAGACCTATGAATTTGACATGAGGCTATATATAATTCAGTTTAATATTATACAAATTGAATTGAAGGCAAATTTTAATGTGTAGACGAAAATTTGGACGTACATTATGAAAATAATAATAATAATATAATATTAATAATAATAATTTCTGTAAATAATAATAATGTCTCTAAATATATTATAAGACTAACGCTAGCCTTTGTTTCATCGGTTAAAACTAGACAATTATTTATCTAGAAATTTTCGTGTTCAAATAACATTATCATTTTAAAGACAATGTCCTTACATTGAAAACTGAAATTTCAGTTAATTGATGATTTCAGAAAATTGTTTCGTAGCAATTTTCTCGGACCAAACGATTTATATTGATGCCTTATAACTGCACTTAACAGGTTAAGCCAATTTTGAGATAAGCAGCGCATAAAGGCACATTCAGACAAACAGAAAAACCGAACAAAAAAATTAAAAGCTAAACTTTTCGTTTCTATATATCTTTCACATACAGGCAGAGATGAGTTACATTTTTATTTTATGTATAGACATAAAATATAATAATTAGTATATAATAATTAAATATATCATTATTTTCATGTATCTACTTATAAATACATGTAGCCATTTCTCTTAGTTACATAACTTTACGCTTTATCTCTAGCGAGGTAGTCAGAGAGAACGAAGCGCCAAACGCTACGGTCTCTACATACCTCTTTCACCTCGTCCACTGTCATCAACCTCTTCATAAATGTCTTCCGCGGGGTTCTCGTGTTTTTTACGTGACCTTCCTGCAGTGTCTTTGATACTGTATTTTCGAAGGTCAACCGAGGTCTCGCCCTACCTCTCTCACCGCTCACTTTTCCATCATAAACTTTTGTTGCCATTCTTTCATCACTCATTTATTCGACGTGCCCAAACCAGCTGAGTACGTGCTTCTTCATTCTCACTGTGACATCCTCGCTAGTACCTACCACTCTGTGTATCTCTTCATTGCAGATTCATTCGGCTAAACTGACTCCGCATATCCTACGAACATATCGCATCTCCACGGCATGTCATGTTCCGCCTTCTCATCAATGCGGCTAAGGCACCGTTAACCTTATTACCGGCAGCAATATGTCCATCCATCTCGTATCTTCCATCTCTACGGAACATACTTCCCAAATATATCACTTCATTCACATGTTCTAATATCTTGCCATTTACACTGATCTTGCATTCCATCCTTTCTTCATCTCTTTCAAAAATCAAAACCTTAGTCTTATTCTCATTCAGGTTTAAACCATTATTTTCACACCCTTCTTACAGAATGGTAACTAATGCCTGCAACTCGCATTCTGATAATGAAATGACACTTTTTACAGCCTGCAGCAAGCAAGTGTCTGCTCACATTAGTAATTTAATAATTTCTCAATACTATTTAATAAAATTTATTAAGTTAAACACGTTAATCTGGGATGTTTTAGGTTCACGCTGTATCCCGTATATAGTGTAGACAGGAGAAACCTGAGAACTATAAATAATGATAAGACACTCTGTTCCCAATAAGACACTTCTGTTCCCGATTTTCCACAGAATTCTGAAGGCATTGTGTGTTGAGTGGTGTAAAGGCCGCGCATTGCCTCGACACCTGGAAAGAAATACATATTGATGAAATATTTCATTTCCACGAATGGAAATCGAAGCCACAATCTGTCGCGTTCACAGTCACACACTTGTACCCCGGCGCCACGATTGACTTCAACTTTTTGTAATGGATAGACAATTTAGCGACGAAAGCTACATGACGACGACGACAAAAACGATGGGACGACAAAAGCTAAATATTACACTCCAAGAACATGATCTTCTAAGCTACTTCTACTTGGTCAACTTAAATCATTTTGAATTAACAACAATAGTGTACCAAAATAAAAATAATAATCAGACAATAAGCAAATGTTAACTTTCCTTTTATCTCCGACACAATCATACTAATATTATAAAAGTGAATATAAGTTTGTTTGTTACGTTTTCACATCATACTTACTTTTTATAAAATATATATATCTGTAAAAAAAAAGTTGCCCTTGGGCTATCATATTCAAAATAAGTTTAAGCAAGCGAAGCCGCGTGCCAGTAGTAAATTAGTAATACAATAAATATATTATTGTATGCACAAAATTGATTTAACTTTTATATCTATTGGAGGATTGGAGTTTCTTCTAAATTGTATTTTATATTCAGAATTGCAATACACTTAAACTTTGGTAAGATATTTCTGTGTTGATTAAGTAGATCCATAAACATAATTTATAATTCCTTAAATCGAAATGTTAACGTTGATTTAATTTTATTTTTTCAAAAATATACACGTACACCATGACATTTAGTTTCAAAATTAATATAGCGAGCTGATTTTGAATTTGAAGGTAGCATTCATTTACATAACTTGTTAGACGTTCCTTGAAAAAAAACAGTAATAAACTGTTAAACCTAATTGGATTTTTTTATTTATTTAGTTTATTTAGTGTAATACTATATGATGTGGGTTTGGATCAGACTTGAGGGATTTAGAAGAATTATTTTCATTTTCTCGCTCTAGCAAGAAGAAGAGATGCAGTGTTGAGCTCCGCGATTCGACACGCATTGTCTGTAAAATGAATCGAAACATAAGGGATGAGCTATATACAGAATACAGAGAGCAATAAAAAAGTACAGTTGGAAAATGTTACACTTAAAAGTCTTTATTTAAAAATTTCTTTACATTTTTCGACACAATACTCAAGATCTTTAAAATGGTACAACTGATAAGTGTAACGGCTCACAGTACCACTAAAATCTTTTTGGATGTCGCATGTTGTGTAACGATAACATATAACATTACGAAATCAGTTTCACGCTGTACACAGCAGGGTAGACGGAACCTAGTGTTAAGACATTCCGTTCCCCTTTTCCACCGAATTTTAAAGGTATCGCGTGTTGAGTGGGCGGAACTTAACGCTGCGCTTTGCCTTGACACCAGAGCCGAGAAATGATAATATATATTAACATATTTCATTTCCTCGAGTGGGGACTTATGCCGCCCCTGCTCCACGACCGGCCTCGTATATATCATTTAGAACTAAAATCTTACAGTCATATACTTTTACATATTCAGTTTCAAAGTTTTAAAACGAACCTCTTGACTTCTAAATCCGCATTATCTGCTACCAACTTCTCTTGCATGTCGTAACTTTCACTTAATTTTCTTGAAAGGTCAATTTCCTTAAAATATACGCAAGCTAAATAAAAATATATGAAATTTAGTGTCAGTAATTTATTCGGAGGCTCGTCGACCATTTCTCTTTCGCTGTGGTAACGAGGGAAACGCCGCTCAACACGCAATACCTCCAGAATTACGCGGATAGTAGGGAATGAAAATATCTTATTGGGAACAGAATGTTTTAAAAATAGTTTCCCACTTCCCACGTTCCCTCCACCTACACTGCTGTTTACGCGATACGTACGATAGCTAAAAAAAAAATAAGAGAAAAATAATTTATTTGGGGTAACAGGCAGCCAGAAACTATGAGGCAATAAAGGCAAAAATTTAAAAATTCCTACAAAAACGAGAAAAATAGGCTTTTAAGTTCAATCCAACCACGACTTGTGGTTAGGTTGTATTTTTAAACTTATATACAAAGAAAGACGTACAGATTTGCTGCGAATTGGCTGATTGCTTGTGGTCGTCGAAGTATGCCTTTTACAACGGTCGTAATCTTCTGAAGTGGATAATTCACATTCTGGATACGATGGTGACTCTGTAAAAGAAATGCTCAGGTTATTTTTTCTTTTTTCTGGCGGTACTCAAGGCCGCGCTTTGCCTCGAAGACCAGAGTGACAAAATGAAAAAACATAAAATATTTAATTTCCTCTATGGGAAATGAATGGGAATCGAACCCACAATCCTTGAATGGAAAAGTCAGAGGTTATGGTCATTTTTTTTATTTATAATTTTAATGACGTTGAAATAATATTTTTATGACGTTGAAATACATAAACTTAACAAGTGTAATACAAAGTAACATATTGTAAACATATATCAGTTAAAATGAGTTTCCAAAAGGCTAATTTTCACGCTTAGTACCTAAAGTATTATTTAAACGAAAGATTAAATGTTGGTTGGTTGGTTAAATACATTAGCGTAAAGTATATTAATACAAATAAATTAAGTCACGACGAAGAGGTCAGTCGTGGCGCAGGGGCACAAAATGTGACTGTAAGCACGACTGGTTGTGGGTTCGATCGCCACTCGAAGAAATAAAATATAATAAATTCTATTTTCATGTCTTTGTTCTGGTATCAAAGCAAAGCGCGTCGTTAGTTCCGTCGCTCAAATCAACACGAAATACCTCCAGAATTCGGCGAAAAGTGGGGACGGAGTGCCTTGACACTAGATTCCCTCTGCCTACCCTGATATGAGCGAGAGCGATTTTTAAATCAATTCAATCCATTTAAATACGAAATCTAGCCAAAAAAATAAATTAAAAGATATTAATAGAATATTTTCAAAGGTAGCCTGCGCTTTAAAGTCCAGTGATTACCATAAATACTTGCAGCGATGTTCTCTCTCAGTAGTAAACTTTCCTTAAATTTACGGTTTTGTGAACTTTCATCAGACACTAGTTTTTGAATATTTCTAGTCAATTTGTCAAAACGCTTCATTTCACGTAGAAGCAGTTCGTTCCGTTCACCGATTTCCTTTATATCGCTCTCATGTAAGGGTTTTTTCTTAAATAAAAAAGTATATATAAATATGTGTATATGTGGGTTCGAACCCGGCGCGAGGGAATGAATTATTATTTCTTAATATTTTCATTTCTCCGCTCTGACACCAAGGCAAAATTCCGTCGTTGTACTCCGTCACACAACAGGCGAAGCCTCAAAAAATTCGGTGGGTGGAAAATGAGGGACGGAGTGTCTTAACACAAGGTTCCCTGTGCTTACACTGCTGTACGCAGGAAACCTCTATAGCGTGAAGCTGATTTAATTTGATTTGTTTTATAAATATATACCTATTGAAATATTGCCACTTGTAGTCTTATAAAACGAATGCCAAATTTCACCAGTGCGACCAAATATTGTTTTTGCTCTACCCCATTTGTTATTAGGCAGAGGGAGCGTAGTGTTAACCTACTCCACTCCCCATTTTGGCATTCTGGAGTCATTGCGAGTTGAGAGGCGAAACTCAACGCTGCACTCTACTTCGACACCGGGGCGAACGAAGTTTTTATTTAGAGAAGCGATGTTGAGATTTTTTTTATAATTTATTCAAACAAGCAAATAGCAAGCTCAAATTCACATATTTTTCAATAAACTTGAACTAACTTCGTCTATATACTATTAAATATCAAAATACCTTTTGAATTTCAAGTAGTCTTACTTTGGAATCTCTTATTATCCTAGCACTTTTCCTCGTCTCCGTATGAATATCACGTATCTGTCTTGTCAGTGCATCTCCCGTGATCATTGGAGACGGCGAACCTGAACCGCATGTATATTTAAAAATATTCTATACAACAATATTAAATAATACTTCTTCAAGTTGATTCACGAGGCCGTCGTGGATTTGAGACACAAAGATGTGACTATAATGCGATGGTTGTGGGTTTGATCCCAACTCAAGGGAATGAATTATTATTTATTATTATTTTTATTTCATCGCTCTAGCACCAAGCCAGGCAAAAATCCCGTCGTTGAGTTCCGCCACACGATACGCAATGCCTCAAAAATTACTGCCGAAAGTGGGGAACGGAGTGTTTTAACACTAGGTTCCTTCTGCCTACTATGCTGTGTGTGGGATACAGCGTGAAGCTGGTTTTTAGTTCATTTGTTAAAATGATAATTGTTATATTTTATGTACCTACATGTATGTAGTAAGCACGGTGTCAAAGCGTCTTTATAAAATATTCTCGTTAAAATTTTGCATAACATCGTCGCAAGCTATTCTTGGAAACATAAATTCTAATTAATTAATTAGAAACATACTTACGGGTCCTCGATTTCTGGAACAAAAGAATTATATGAATAGGTTTTTGTATGTTTATATTTAAGAATACATAGGATAACTTTTTTGTTTTAGCGTCACGCTATGTCACACATACAGGAGTGTAGGCAGAGGGAAGCTAGTGTTAAGAAACTCCAGCCCCGGTTTCCGCCGAATTCTGGAGGCAGTACGTGTTGAGTGGCGCAACTCAACGCTGCGCTTTTGCCTCAACACCAAATCGAAGAAAATGGTAAAATAAATTGTCGCGTTTACAGTCACACTTTACCTTAAATGATAATCATTTATATCATTTCAATACTTCACTAAGTTCAAATTCAAAGTGCGGCGTTGAGTTTCGCCACTCAACACGTAATGCCTCCAGAACTCGGCAGTAAGTAGAGAACGGTGAGTCTTAACACTAGGTTCCCTCTGCCTACCCTACTGTGTGCGGGATACAGCGTGAAGCTGCCAAATTAATTTAATTTAATTTAATTACCAACCAGATTCTCTGCGCCAAAACTCTTAGCTTTTTCATTTTGCCACTTTCCGTGTACTTTTTTAGTGTCAGGATTTCCAGGACATTGGGACTTCGAATTCTTCAGTGATAAATGTATATCGTCACCATGACGGCTATCGATCTCTATTTGAGTAAGTTCATCCATTGTGATATCAGTAATTGGCTGGAAACAGATTTTAGATAGACAAATCTACAATGGAATATAAATAACTAGATCACAAATAACACAAAAAAATAAACATATGTTTGTAAGATATTTGTATGTAAGGGCGATCTTATTACTTCAAACAATCTCTTATAGACAATGCCTTATAAATAAATGATTAATTTATAAATAACTACAATGATCCTGCATGCAGTAGGGAAGGTAGAGGGAACCTAGTGTTAAGACATAATTAAACTATATATTTAAACATATTACCAAATTTGATTCTGAAGCAGATCCCCTTTCACGCGGTGACTTGGCCATCGTCCTACCACCTGCAAGTTGATCCGCCTTTTTAAAAGTACTCCATTGTTTTGGTAAGGGAAAAGCTTTGACACTACTGCCGCCTTGCTCGATAACGGTACAACTTTTCGGTGATTCCCGTAAATCCGCTCGGGTTTTCGAAATATATTTAGAAGGCTGAAAAATAAGATGATTTTATAGTACAGTATATTAGTGCTATTGGAAATTTCAGTGTATATGCACAGAAATGTTTAAATAATCCAAGTGCTGTCTTTCATTGCCATCTGGAGTCTCGAAATGTCTTATTATGTCATAAATATTCATTTAATATACTATAAGCCATCGTGACGTAGCGGCCAATGACTGTACACGGGACATTTTTGTGTTCGCATTCGATGCAGAACGAAGTACTTGAGGCGGCGCGTATTGTGAGAAGGTCTCTCACCCTGGAGCCTCACACTGGAGCACCACCAATGGCCTGACCACCACCACCACCACCACCCTCGACCCACCGTCGGGACAGTATTTTCTTTTTTTAAATATATTTTTTATATTAATTTCTATTACAACATTAAAATTTATTCGTCTTTGATAATGAAAGTATATATTGTTATATTTCAACGTATACATGACTTTACCTTCATTATTTATATTTGTTAATATCACCTTGTAATATTTCACCATTTAAAAAACAGGAGTACTATTGACATATTACAGCAGATTAAACAGAAAAAGTCATCAATGCCTTTTAAATTATTACCAGCCAGAGTTATAAAACAGTCTTTGAGAGGCCATTAAAAACAGATTATGAAGGAAAAAGCGAGTTAAGTGCGAGTCAGACACTGACACCGAGCATTCCGTACCAATATCAGTACTATAGCTCAACGGTTAGTACAACTTATAAAAGTTACAAACTTACGTTTGCGAACGTATGTCCTCATGTTTTATGAAAGGGAATACAAACACAATTTTGTAATATTTATTTTTGTACCATCTGAAAAATGGATATATATCATGTGGATGGTTTTTGTTCTGTATTGGTATTTGATTATTTTCTAATCTCGAAGGGACCGAATTGAATGAATATTCAATATTGTTTTGACTGATAGACAAAAAAATATGATCCTATAAGGTTTGCCTTTTTTCCATGCTAGGTATGAAACCCTAAAAATAACTTTGTATAAGATCTATAAAAACGATATAATATAGATTAATTGAAAACATTAAAAGCGAAAAAAAAAATTTTATTGTTATAATTTATTGTATATGTATATGAAAATATAGTCCAAGTCATTTACGTTGTATGTATTTAAGGTTTTCCTTTGTAGATACATACCATAAGTATTACTTTATTAATATTATAAAATCCAGGATTGCCTAGAGAGTATGAGGCTCTACCTTTCATTATGCTGATAAGTAAATGGGCAAACAAATTTAACAACGCTTCGAAGTAATTACGTATAAAACCTTATCTTTTTTTAAAGTTCACTTTAACTAATCTACCACAGCGGGCAAAAGTTAAATAAAAAGAACAATGTTTTATTTCATATCAATATCTAACTGGTCTTATATCCCTGCTTATAATATACGAGTAATTCGAATGCCTTACAATATATTTTACCATCTTTTTTAGCTTCACTCCGTATAACCCACGTAACAGGGTGGGCAGAGGGAACCTAGTGGTAAGACATTCCGTCCCCACTTTAGTACCCCACTTTCCGCCGAATTCTAGAAACTTTACGTGATGCGGGTTAACTGATGGAGCTAAACGCTGCGCTTTGCCTCTTATTCGTGTCCTCGTTTCGATATTAAATATTTCATTTCCCAGAATGGAAATCGACGACATGACTTGTAGCGTTTGTAGTCCCACACATGTAGCTCTGCTTATTTTAAACAAATAAATTAAAAAAATATATGTAATAATACTTTTTTTTACTCTGTTTTATATGTTGATAGAATCTTCCCGAAAAGGATATATAAGGCTTGGGAAGCGGATATCATAAAATTAATAAGTTTGTTACAGGCGTAAAAGAGTTTCGAATTTTGAAATGAATTATTAACATTGAGTACACAACATATTGGGAATCCCCGAATTTATATTGTTGTGTATTTTTTGTATTTAAGATGTTATATTTACGTTTATTTCTTACACTATACATAAATAATAAAATTTTATAAACATACGTATAATATATAAGAACTGAGGGGATTCCCTCTATTCCAAGCAAACTAACATCAAAATATAGAACTCTTTGAAGGACAACGGCGTAATTTTTGTTCGTATTACAGCACTTACGGCAATGTCTATTTATACACGATTTTCTTGTTTTCCTCATTGTCATAAAACTAGTAGTAGCATAACATAAAACTATTTACACATTTTTTTTAAATTGAAAGATATTCAGTTGTGAAGGGCAGTCGTAACGCAGCGGCACAAGTATGGCAGTAAACGCGACTGGTTGTGGGTTTGAATCCCACTCAAGGAAGTGAAATTTCTTATAATCGGCGGCGGAAATAGGCGGAAAATAGAGAGTGCAGTCACAACACTAGGTCTACATGCGAAATATAGAATAAAGCTGAAAAAAAAAAAATCATGTATCAACTAACACCAACTTACTATTATTACGTATCTATTTCTAACCTAACCTTATTTATTAACAGTATGTAATAATAAGTAATTAATAACCAATTACTACAATTACAATTCAAAATATCCTCTACATTTTGTTAATTAACAGTCAAGATAGAAACATCAAGTCTCCATCATGCCTAGTAATTACGTCGATGCAAATTATAACAAAACAAACTGCAATCAACCACATAACAAGCGTAATTGGATTCGATAAGGTTTTGCTGAACATTCGTGCCGTTTATAGAGTAAGGATTTTTTTTAATGAAACAAGTGGTTATATAAATAGAGAGAGGAATCGAGAGAAGCTATACACTCTTTATGGATTTTTTTCCGTAATTTCACGCTGTATCCCGTGTATATATCTGTATATGGTAAATCATATCAGGGTTTGTGTAAAAATACTCAGTTCCCAGTTTTGATCCCAATTTTGAAGACATTATTTCCGTATTGAATGGCGAAGCTCAACGCAGTGTCTTGTTACCAAAGCGAGGAAATTACTCAGATACTTTCACTTAGGAAAGAGAAATATTTTTTTAAAAAAACGTATAAACATTTGATCACGCTACGTTAAAATTTTTATAAGTTTCTAACAAAGTAGCACGCAGATACTGTAGACTGCTCCACGACGGCATTTACATATATACGTTTAAGTTTTTCTTTAATAAAATTAATAAAATTCACAATTTCATTTGACGAAATCGAATTAAATATCTTATACGTAGCCGACGAATAAAACAATTTAAATTCTTCCTTTAATTGTTTTACATTCTCCTCATTACCGTTGCATTTAGTGGAACACGTTTACAACTTACATAAATTACATAAAAAAAATATTAATAATTTCGCACAAAAAATTAAAACATGCAAAGGAATAGATAATCTAGAGACGTTTCTTTCTTATTTTTTTCTTTAAAACTATGTGTTAAAGAAAAAAATAAGAAATAAAATAAGAATAAGAAATAAGAATAAAGTTTCTCGGTTACACAATTTTTTTCAGCTTCACGCTGTATCCCGCACACATGTATGCAGAGCAACCCTAGTGTTAGGACCGTTCCCATTTTCGCCTGGAAATCTGAAAGCTTTGCGTGTTGAGTGGCTGAACTCAACGCCACGCTTTGTCTTAATACTAAAGCGAAGATATGTAAAATATAAAATGTTTTATTTCCTGGATTGTAGATCAAATCCACAACCAGTCGCGTTTACAGCCACACACCTGTGCCACTGCGCTACTACTGGCGGATACTCGATGATTAATAAAATATCCATATATAAATATCCGAAAAATTGGCTAGTAAGTTATGCCGCTATATCGGCTTATTTGAAATCCCGGTAAGAAGATTACAACGAGCTTTTCGTATTCACGGTATAATATTAAAAATATTCATTTCTCGTATAATAAGGCGCTTGTAGTAAATTTAAACAAAATATATTTTTTTATCTAACAAAGTATAGTTTTGCTTACGATTGGTTTTTTAACTTAACTTCACGCTTTATACCTTTGGGGGGTAGTCAGAGAGAACGGAGCGCCAAGCGCTACGGTCTCTACATACCTCTTTCGCCTCGTCCACTGTCATCAACATGCCTGTCATACATGCCCTCCGGAGGGTCCTCATGCTTTTTACGTGACCTTCCTTAGCATCTTTGATACTGCGTTTCGAAGGTCAACCGAGATCTCTCCTTACCTCTTTTACCACTCACTTTTCCATCATAAATCTTTCGGAACGGCGGGAGGTGTGGCACGGAGCTACAAATAGGTTTGTCTTGGTTTTTTATTGCTTCAAATTGTGAAGACACCTTCATCCTCTCTTTCAATAAATGAGTTTGACTTTTAACAAGTCCTTTTAAATATAAAGTATAAGTATGTTAAAAATAAAGTATGTTTATATATTTTTTTAACAGTTAAAAAAAAAAGATAAATTATCAGCTATTACTGTTTTCGTTGTTAAGCTATCCCTACAAAGTTTTACAAATATGAAATAATATGTATATTCAAGTTTTCTTAACAGTAAGATTCCTCTGCCAACCCTGCTACATACGGGATACGGCGTGAAACTAAAAAAAACCATATGGACCCCAATAGTAACCAATATAACTGTCGCGAAAAAAACTTAAAACAACCTGAAAGGCGTCATCTTGCCAAAGTCACAAACTTATACTAATAAAATCAAAACAAAAATAAATAATTCAGCTTCACGCTGTATTCCGCACACGGCAGGCAGAGGGAAGGGAAGGGAAGGGAGGGAAGGGAAGGCTAGTGTTAAGGCACTCCGTTGCCCACTTTCTTTTTTTTATTCTGGAGGCTTTGTTTGTTGAGTGGCAGAACTCAACGCCGCGCTTTGCCTCGACACCAGACCGAAGAAAT
>DWAO01002085.1:0-16838 GCA_018230605.1 Heliconius congener
TACTGTGTTTTCGAAGGTCAACCGAGGTCTCCCCCTACCTCTCTTACCACTCACTCACTACAAGATATATTTATCATATTTACAAATACTAAGATTAGTGAATGTTATTCTTAATAAATAATTCTATAATAAATAGGTGGTACATAATTTTAGGGCTACCTTTATTCTCCAAACCTAAGCCTATAAGTACATACTGTTTAGATTAAAAGAACCCTTACTAATAAACATATTTTTAAAATACTGATCTAAGATTAGCAAGTTACTTTAAAATTGATATTTTGAATAAAAAATATTGTTATGTCAATATAAATAATTAAATACTTTCTATGACACTGTTTTCATGTCAAGCCTTAAATCTCAGGTTTCCAAGTCATAAAAATTCTCATCAATCGGAAAGTCTGGTTCAGTTTCTTTCTTTATTTCAGTTTCTGGAATTTTCTCATCAAAATTATCATTAAAATGAGATTTAATGTGTGCCACTAGATCTGGCTTCTTTTCAAATGTGGCACCGCATTCTATACAAGGCATATTCACAACCAAGCACTCATGAGTCTGTTCATGTTTGTCAAGTTTATCTTTTCTGGTAAACTTCTTGTCACATTGATTACAACTAAATGGCTTCATTCCAGAATGTATTGTAACATGACGGTCCAACTCCCTTTTACGTGGGAATTTCTTAAAGCAAATTTTGCATTGAAATACTCTTGAGCCAATATGAGCTATAGAAACATGAGTTTTGTAAGCATCTAATGAAGAAAATCTCTTGGGGCATTGATGACATTTTATATTTTTAGGTTTGTTCTTGTTTGGTATGGACACTTTATTTTTTGGCGGAGAAGGTTGTAATAGCTTGCCAGATGTAGATGGCGTCTTTTGCATTTGACTCAAGAAACTTCCTTCACCGGCTATGTGATCTGGGACCCTTGGTAATTCATAATCACTAGGATGGTTTGCGCTATCGGGATTCATTGAAGTAGGTGAAGTCATTAGATTACTAAATGGATTAACATTCACAACCATGTCATGTGTGTTTTGGTCAGTTTCATATTCTTTGCGCTCAGGACTGACTGGTCCATGTCGGACTTCATGCTTGAGAAGTTTATCTCGTCTTCCAAATGTTAAGGGACATTTTCGACATGCATAAGGTTTCATACCAGAGTGTACTAAGACATGTCGTTGCAGATCTCCTTTTGCAACAAAACTGCGTGGGCACAATGGACAGACATGTGGCTTATGACCAGCATGAATTCTCAAATGTTTACTTAAATTTGTATTTCTGGAGAAACTTTTCAAACAATATTGACATTGGTAAGGTCTGATACCCGTGTGAACTATAGAATGTTTTCTTAAGTCAGATCTTCGTCCAAAACATTTATCACATTCAGGACAGTGATATGGTTTGTCACTGCCGTGTACTTGTTTGGTATGTGCTACATATTGAGTCCGCTCGGCAAAAACTAAGCTACATTCAACACATTTATATGGATGGTTGGGATCATGAAATCCTTGTTCATGTTCTTTACATTTGTCTTGAGTAATAAACGCTTGATCACAATACTGACACATGAAAACATTCTTGTAAAACGAGGGTGTATCTCCTTCAGGTGTATTATCCTGGTCAGCATTGTCAGTTTCGGGTTGGTCAACATTTTCTGATTCCTCAGAAGAATCATAATCTAAACTAGGGTCCACCACCATCACTACACTGTCTTCAACAATATAATCGTCTTGCTTTGGTTTTAGCGTTTCTTGAGTATTTTTGTAATTAAAACTACTTACTTCGGATGAATTTGAAGTTTCCAGCTCTTGGGTCTGATTCACGATTTGGCGCAATCTTGCTTCGCTTTGAATACACTGCGATCTGAACTTAGAGCACTTGTTTACTTTAAACAAACATTTATAGCAAATTTTAGCTGGTAAGCCATCATTTGGGTCCATCTGCAAAACGTTAAAGTAAAATTACAGTAATAAAATTTTAAAACATGTAAGAGATGTTTCTTAAGTACACAATAACAAATATAGGTATTACGTACCTGGAGTTCAAAACACTCGGTGATTTTCGAGGTTAGAGATAATTCTTCATCAGGAGATGTCCCAAATATTGATACGGTAAGTCCACTTTTTTTCAGACAAAGACGACATAGTGTATGAAAATTTGCAATTATAAAAGAATCATCCATTTTGGTCACTGAATAGAAACGATATAGATCGCCTAAACAACTTTCGTTTTTCCGACACTTAATTCGATCGTGTTTCTATTGTTTTTGCTCTTTGAATTATTGATGGAACGCCATGTCATAGTTGAGAAAATTCTCTAAAAGTCGGAGGCTACGGTCTCTTGCCGTGACTACGCAATTGTTCGATCGGAGTCAACTAAGCCGATGTTCCGCGGCAGGGCTGCGCTAGAGGAACGTCCCGCCGCCCCTGCCGTTTTTGTTATTGGGCGTTCATAAAACGCTAATGTTTGAGAAATTCTTTTCCACATAATTTTCGCGACAGTTTATAAAGTATAAATATTTTATAGAAATCAGTGCTTAAACCTATAAGAATTTTCAAATTTAAATTTAAAGTTGTAATTATACCGCGCTACTTTCGCAGAAAAAACAAGATTTTCTATTTCTGCTGCACTAGTTTTGTATTACGCCCTCTTATTGGCTATATATTCAAAATTTTAATAAAACTGATGCACGAATGGTTTTAATTTGTCAGAATTACTGTCCTGTGAAATACAAACATATTTAGCCAATAAGAAGTAGCTTACGTTGAGTAAATTGTAAATAGTTGCTATATGAAAAAAAACGGCATGAAATTCTCTAACGATTATGTTAATATTTTGTTAATCATATTAAAGTATATTATTAACAAAATATTATATAGTGTGTGTTATTAATATTTGTTTTTAATTAATTTTTTTCTTCTTTTTTTTTAATATCTAGATTGACAAATATCAAATGAATAACCGTAAATAAAAAAATGCAAACGAAGACTGGTTAACGCTTTTGAACCGGAAAAAGAGGTTATTGCTTACCTCGATATACATTCTTGTGAGGGGCCTCCTACAGGTTCTTGGTACGAGGCATGACGAGTGCAGGTTAGCTATCCATACTCTCGAGCTACTCAGTTGGCTGCTAGGCCTATTGCTCGATCTACACTCTCGTTGGGCGCCTCCTAGAGGTTTTCGGCATGAGGATTCATGAAGCTACTCCTCTTGATATAATAATTATGTCAACTGACAAACGAAAGCCACCTCAGTCTACCTGTGACCACGGAATACTGCAAAGTGTTCGAAACATCGGGTTTTCAATATGTATACTCTTAAATATACGCGATTAATCCGGTTTAAATGTTTCATTTAAAATTTGATAACTTTTTGAAAGTTTTAGCCATCGCTTACATGGGTAGATAAGATGTTACATGAGAATGTTTTCGATGGGATAGACCTTACCCAGTTTTCCTATACAAAGAAACCTAGATTTATTAATTTGGTAGATAAATATATTAAATACAATCGAAATTTGTAACTTGATTACTTTGTAGTGTATGTTTTTGGAACTCTTAAAAATGGGTAAAAGAATAAAATAATATATATTTTTATTAGATCTTTATATTAAAATATTACATTAAAACTACTTTTGATTGTTAAAAATTTAATATATCAATATAACTAGTTAAGTACTCATCGCATACAAAAGTTCCTTTGTGGAGAATAAGCCTTACCAAAGGAATACGACATATTTCAGTTTTTACAAAGTCTCCTGTAAATATAGTATTATTTATATGGTTTTTAGTTAATATAGTTAAAATTATATCTTGTTTACGATTGACAATCCAGGACCTGGTCTGCGTCGACACAGGCCTCTGACTGTTCGTCAAAGGACATGCCGGCATCACAGCTGAGGAGACGGGGGTTTCCCTTGTGGCAAACAATGTATTGCTTACAGCTTTTTCCATACCTGAAATGAGTATGTTGCATATTTAATACACTTTTATATTTTTGTAAAAAAAAATAGATTTAATTTTAGATGTTAAAAGGCATATTAAAAGATATATCATGTATTTTATTTGAAGCCAGTCGTGGTGGAGGGGCACATAAGTGTGACTATAGACGCGACTCATTGTGGGCTCGATTGCCACTCAAATCAAATATTTAATATTTCATTTCTCCGCTGTGGTGTTGAGACAAAGTGCAGCGTTAGGCTCCACCACTCAACACGTAATGCCTCCAGAATCCGGCGGAAAACGTGGAACGGTGTGCAAAATACAACAAGAAGTTAAAAAAAATAATGTTTTTTATTTACCTAAATTTGGAGTCGTCAAACGTCTGCCTCCCATATTTGTCCACAGCTGATGGCGGGCAAGTGTATTCTCTGAATACTGCAATAATACAATTATTGAAAATATATACACATAAGGGCAAATGGATGTAATTATGTAATATTTATACATACTGAGGGGATTGCAACCCGGTACATTTGCTGGCCAATCGCAGCTGCTAGTTGTTGGGCTAAAAGCTAGTCCAGGAGGACAGGACATTACTGTAGCTAAGCCTTCTTGGCACATGATGTACTGTCCGCAATCGGAACCTGGCATCGGGTAGAAGCCATAACGATGAGGACACTGATCACTCGGTTGTGGTTCCTCTGTAAAACAAAATGGACAGCAATTTTAGTATTTGTAAAAAAATTTTTTACTATTTAATTTAGTACATGAGGTATATTGTTATTATTTTAGAAATGTATAATATTGCTTAAGATTGAAGATTTCCCACAATCTTCGAATATTATATTAATATAAAAATATATTTCCGATTTTCCCTTCAAGCATTTGATTGTTTTGTATTTTGTATACGTACGGATGGCATCTTGGCTTCGACATTGAACCTCTGAAGGATATCCACAAGGGTAATCTGGCCATTGTGCAGATGGATTAAAATGAAGACCATCCGGGCATGTGTTTTGGAATGCTAGATTGCTCTGCAAATAAAAAAATACAGAATGTAACGTTAGTGGTTTGTTTTAGTTTCAGAGTGTAATCTTGCATAAAGCAGGATAAGAAGAGGGCACCTAGTGCACCCCGTTCCTCACTTTCAGCTGAATTTTTGAGATATTGCGCGTTGAGTGCCAGAACTGTTACCAGTTGTTACCAAAGAAAAGAAATAAAATTATTTAATAATTTAGCTCAACATTAGTGATATATACGTAAAAGTAAATTAAATATAATAAAAAAATATTTATTATTCTGTACCTTGCATTCAATGTAGGTGTCACATTTATTTAGTATTGACTCATATCCGTCCATACTTTTGCAAATATAATCGTGTAGCCGGTTAACTGTATAAGTGCTATCGACTGGTTGAGACCACGGCTTGGCTGTTGAAACAGGCTTGTAAGGTTTCTGGATTGGTGCATATATTTCAGTTGTTGTGGGTACTAATGTAGTTCTAGGTTTTTGCTGAGCAGGATACCAGATCATAGAAGGTTGTCGTGAAGGCTTATATCCTCCAACAACAGCAGAATTTGGTCTAGATGGCGCAGGAGGGTTGAAAACATCCGTATTTCGGCTGATAATATCACTAATGGATTGGACGGGCTCTATTTCTATTGGTGGTTCACTAACAGGTGGACGTTGTGGAATAACAATTGTAGGTTGCACAATTTTAGCTGGCGTTTGTGTAGCAGGTGCTGCAGGAAGAATTACAATAGGAGATCGAGTACTTATGGGACGTTGAGTTGTGTCAGGAACTGAAATAATATGCCAATTAAGTGGTTGGTTGATTGAAGGTTCAACTAATGTTGGTCGAGGGCTTTCACTTTCATTAGATATCAAGATTGGTTGCTCAGATATAGGCTCTTCGGAAATAGGTTCTTCAGAGATAGGTTCTTCAGAGATTGGTTCTTCAGAGATTGGCTCTTCAGAGATTGGTTCTTCAGAAATTGGTTCTTCAGAGATTGGTTCTTCAGAGATTGGTTCTTCAGAGATTGGCTCTTCAGATATTGGCTCTTGAGATATTGGCTCTTCAGAGATTGGTTCTTTAGAGATTGGTTCTTCAGAGATAGGCTCTTCAGAGACTGGTTCTTTAGAGATTGGTTCTTCAGAGATTGGAGTTACAATGTACACAGGTTCCGTAGACATTGGTAATATTACCATCTCGGGTTGTTTTTCCGTAGATTGAATCATTACTAGCTCATTAGGTGGAGGAGCACTTGCAACCATATTAACGATAACATTTTCGATTGGTTTTGGCGAAGTTGGGGGAGGGTGTGGTGCGGTTGGCACTATAAAATTGGATCCTATTGTTGGTCTCGGACGATATAGTGGCAGTCGGACTGGTTCCCCTCCCCTAGACGATGGAATAGGTGGCAAAGAAGTTGAAGCTGGCTTATAGTGTTCAGGATACACTATGGTTAATTCAGTCGGCTTTATATTTGGTATACTATTGATGATATTATCCTTTGGTAGGGTTACAGAAGGATTTTGTTCCGGAACAATTTGAATTTTTTCAGTTGTTGTGGGAGAAACTGGAATAGATGTGACTACAGTAAATGGACCCGGCCTACCTCCAGATCTGAAAAATGGCAATCTTCGCGCAAGGCCAGGTCTTCTTGGTGAGTTGTTTTGAGCTTGCACTGTGAATAGAAAATAAATAATAAGATTAAATTCGACGCCATTTTGACGGCACTGGGCCACAAAGTAGGACTGCAAAATATTTATTTAAATTTATATTTTCATTTCTTCGCTCTGGTATCAACTCATCACCCAATGCCTCCAGAATTCGGCGGAAAGTGAGGAACGGAGTGTCTTAACACTAGGTTTCCCTCTGCCTACCCTGCTCTGTGGGGGATACAGCGTGACGCAGATTTTTTAGTTACATTCAAATATTAAAATATACAATATCTCTAATCAATTCACTGGAAAGAATGTGGAATTGCTTACCCAAAAACATTGGCACAAGTATTAATAATATTTTTGTGCCCAACATGTTAATATGATGATGTCAAGCACACTGATAATATGGACACACAAATAATGTAATATATTTATATTGTTTCTTATCATATTTTGAGATAGAGTTAACGTTTTAATATTTTTTATCATCAGTAAATCGACTGTTTAATTAAATGGAGTAAAGTTATGTGGTTTGCCGCAAAATTCGCTCGTTAATATACAATAAAATGTATGTATAGTAAAATAACTGTATATTTCTTTTATTACATATTTTTCTTTACAAGACTAAACTTTGCTACGTAGAGATGTGGCACTAGATTTTCACGTTTTTAGATTAAAAGTGGATAATGTCTAAAGTCTATTCGAATCTATTGAATTAATGTAACTAGAGCTAGGAAACGAAATAAAAAGATATACACTTTTTAAAAAAATATATTCAATCAGCTTCACGCTGTATCCCGCACACGGCAGGGTAGTTGAATACTTTTAACATTTTAAAAATATTATTCTACATTATAAATTATTTTTATTTCCTCACCATGGTAACGGGGCAATGCGCGACGTTGAGTTTCGCCTCAAGCACACACAATACACGATGTCTTCAGAATTCGGCGGAAAATGGGGAACAGACTGTTATAATAACACTGGGTTCCTATGTTACCTTTCATGCCTGCCTCAAATATAATTACATACAATTATTATATATTTGTTTAGAACTAATTCAAATCGATGTATTTTTTAAATTCAAATCTTATTATGTACTGATATTAAATTATGATTCCTATATGTGAAAGTTTGTAACCATGGATGTTTGTTCCACTCACACAAAAACTATTCAACGGCTTTAGACGAAACTCTACAGTAGAATAACACATAAGCTACAATTTATGTAATGATTTTCTATAAATTGAACATTGTTAAATTTTTTTAGCTACACGCTGTATCCCGCCTGGGAACCTAGTGTTATAAAAATATAAAAGTGTATAAGGATGGATGTTTCACTTACACGCAAAAAATACTGAACAAATTCAGATGAAACTACAATAATATAGGTTATACATCATAATATCACATAGGCAAGAATTTATATAAAAAAATGTATAATATGGTTACAATATAATAATATAAATAAGATGCGCGAGATCTAAGCTTTGCGTTAGTGTGAGTGTTATACAATGCAATTAACTTAGTCAGTTAACCTATAAGGTGCATGTTTCAAAGGATTATATTCTTTTTATTTTTGGTTTGTTTGTCGGTTCAATTGTTTTATTAAAAAGTATATAGGTATTAATAGGTCGTACATC
Organism: Heliconius congener; assembly: GCA_018230605.1. NCBI lineage: Eukaryota > Metazoa > Arthropoda > Insecta > Lepidoptera > Nymphalidae > Heliconius > Heliconius congener. The sequence continues at coordinate 8,250 of DWAO01002085.1, forward strand.
CAATCCTCCATACAACCAGCCGTCAAGAGCAGCGTCACAGATTTCATTCTTAATACATTATTTATGTGTTCGATTTATTTAAAGTGAAAGATAAAGTTGGCAATATCAATACAAGAAGCATAAATGTATGTTATAAATTATAAAAAAAAAGAAATACGCCAGTAGAGAGTTAAAATTATGAGAGTGCATTCAGGGGCGGCTCTAGCTCGTGTAGCGCCCGTGTGTAATGAAAGTCTGGCGCCAACTAGGTCTGACTCCTACCCTTGGTCTCCTCCCTCTCGCAGCTATAACTATTAACTTTGCCATCGTAACAAGAATATTTTTCATATTCCAACATGCAATTTTATAAGTTACATTATGGTATTAGTTACGGCCTTTCTTCTTATGACGGCAAAATTACACATTTCTGTTGTTGTTGTTCCATGATGGTCCAAGACGACGCTCTTCACTGTCTCAGGGAGCGCCGCGGCGACCGTGTGCATTGCGCGCCTCACTATAAGATAAGCCGCCCCTGAGTGCATTGTCCGGTGTAGAGAAGGGTTGATAAAAGAATTAAGTTAGATTTTTTTTATTGATCTGTAATAATTTAATTTATTATAAAAAGTTGTTTTACTCGCTTTACTTTTGGTGATCGTTAAAAAAAATCAAAGCTCGACTTCAGTTAGGCAGAGCAGGATAAAATAAAAAAAATCATGATATAATAATGAATATATTTTTTTATTTCTACGATCTGGTAGACAAAGTGTGGTGTGTGTGACCATTGCGTCCTGTCTCGATGTCTCGAAATTCCAAGTGAAGCGCAAAGTAAGGAGTGACGCGCCCTCTGGAGGCACACAAATAAATATTACTGTCATCCGTTTTAAATGAAACTATTTAATACATGAAATTATTTAGTACTATACATGAGACTGTGTTGGAATTCGTCTGTCTGTCTGACGTACGACTGCCACAGTCTACCAGTGTGGGACTATAAACACTGCAAAGTGTTCGAAACATCGGGTTAAAACGATTGTAGAATACTTAATTTAAATTCAATTATTAGGTAAATGCTTTTAAACATTATAATCTTTTTTTAATTGGTTTGTAAAGATGTCCAATTGTTTATTAAAAAGTTTTTATTCTGATATTTAAATAATTGAGATCCAAGCTTTTATTGATTAGAATAATATTTTATTTATATTATGGAAGTATCTTTTAAAGTTATGTTTTACTTTTTTTATATTTCTGTTTCTGTATAATGCACACCTCCGCTCGAAATTTTAAGGATTTAATGCTTCACGCTGTATCTCGCATAAAGGAGGGTAGGCAGAGGGAATCTAGCGTTACGACACTCCGTTGCCTACATTCCGCCGAATTCAGTAGTCATTGCTTATTAAGTGGCATACGCATTGCGCCGCACAGAGAGAAGAAATGAAAATATAAATTAAAATAAATATTTAATTTTCTCGTCTCGTCTCGTCTTCACATATTTTTCCCCTGCCACAACTGACCTTTTATTTTTTATATAATTTTATGTTATTATCTAATTATTATTATTTATTTATTTATTTAAATTTACGGTAAAAACAAAATTGAAAAATAACACGCTTTTTAGATAATATTTAGAGAATGACATAATAATGAATACATTAGTTATAGGTCAATTATTAAGAAATTTGTTTTTTTTAAAATAGATTTTAAAATTAAAAAAAGATTAATTTGCCTTATCACATCAGATCATCTTGCAATTGTTAAATAATATAAAAAATATCTTAATATTGTAAAATTATGTATCTAAAAACCATATTACCATTTGCTTATAGTGCCTAAAAATGTACTTAATGTATGTGAATATTAATTTTACGGTTAATTTACAATATTTTTGGGGGCTAGTTAAGTAAATTTCATTCATTAGATTTAAACTACGTCTTTACTTATTTAGAAAACGTACAAGAAAAATTGTACCAGCAAAGCTGTAAATTACAATATTGTAGTATATACACACATACGTTTGTTTACAATTTTTTTATATATTTCATCTGTGATCCTTTATTATGAATTATTATTTTATATTTATTATAACGATTATTTGGTTTAAAAATAAACATTTAACACGCAATGCCTCCATAATTCGGCAAAAAGTGTGGAACGGAGTGTCTTAACACTAGAATACTTTTTTGTTTATTTATTTATTGATATATTATGTTTTTATTATGATTTTTAATTTGTTTATTATTTTACCTTATTATTGTATTAAGTAGCAAATAGCACAAAATCAAAAAAATTATAAAATTAAATATTTTTTATTGATCTCCGACATTACAGTTCTACATAATTATTGAATCTATAAAGGAACAGGCTTGACATGACACGCAACAAGATCAGCGTCCACGCAGTGACCGGAAGCAGCATCGAAGGCGAGCCCCATGTCGCAGGAGAGAAGGCGAGCCTTGCCTTCCATACAAGAGAAGAAAGTAAAGCAATCGCCGTCGTAACTGTAAAATAAAAGAGACAGTAATGTAAATAAATTATATATTAATAAGATATCTTTTTGAGTTTCGTATCTTTTAAGGATAAAGAGAACCCTTATAAGATCATTTTGTCGCTCCGTCTGTCTGTCTGCCTGTCAAGAGCCTTTATCTCAGAAACGCTTGGAGATATAGAGATGATTTTTTTAAAATTATTTCTTATCTATGGCCCAATGATTTACTGATAAAACGTATTTCTACATTTATTTATAAAAACGATATGGCCGTTTTGACACTATAAAGGGAATAAAAATTAATAAGGTTCTTCCGGTTGACCTACAATTGTGAAATTTTGCACTTAGCATCTACCGGTAGTACTAGTTAATAAAAAAGTCTGAAAACTATGGATTTGAGGTTAAACCCTAAAAAAAAATTTCTTAAAAGGGGACACAATTTGCTATTACGGCCGCTAGTTCAAGTGAGGTATCAGATGAAAGGGCTCTGGCTAAGCCAAACTTTAATATCAGAAAAACAAGCGCCTCTCTTTTTTTAAAAAACCCTTCGGTGGGCGGGCCCGACTCGCCCTTGTCCGGTTTTTTTTTCTTAAATTTTTAATAAGTCCATGTTGACTAGTTTGGATAAATGTGTTTTAGTGATAAAACTATTTGTGTCCAATAAGTGTGATCAACAATTTTAGGCGACTGAGGAGTGAGGTATGCTTTTAGTGAAAACAGTGTTAGTGAAAAGTAATGTTTTCTATAGATTCAAGCGGCGGCGGTACTCAACATCACGCTTTTGCCTCGACCAGAGAAAGAAAATAACATATTAAAATTTTCATTTTCTCATGTTGGAATTGAGCCCACCGTCTATAGCGTTTACAATCACACGTTAAGTAAAAATAAAAAAAAATCTTGTTAAAAAAACAGTGGAAGGAATAAAAATTAAATACCTGTGGTTAGTCACAATCGGGTTTCCGCTTTCATCGATTGCGGCGGCTGGACATGTAAATCCGAGGAATTCTGCAATAAATGTTCAATGACTATGTTTTCAATATGGTAGACGGATCAAAAATTATTCATTTTTATTTTTATAAGTAATATATTGAAGAAGACATTAATTTAATTAATTAAACAAATCATAAAAATTATCTTACGGTTCGAGTTACAAGTTGGGACATTTGCGGGCCAGTCGCACTGAGACAACATTGCGTTGAAGGCGAGACCAGGTGGACAGATCATATCAATAGCGATGCCATCGATGCACATTCTGTATTGTCCACACTCTCCGCCTTGGTTCAATGGTGAAGGGAAGTATCCATATTGCCGAGGGCAGTCAGCTGTTGGCTGTGGTGGACCTGTTGACATAACATTTTATTTGTTTGTGCCTAATTACTTTATAGAGAATTTCTCAAAATATATATTATTTTGTTTACAAAATTGCATAATAACAAGAATAGAATACATGCCCCTTAAATTTAAATGATAGTAACAATTTAAATGATAGTTCCAAGGTACGCTCCATCACGGCTATATTTTTTAACGTTGCTATCAGTTTCATAGTAATTGCTTAATTTAAGGAACTCTTTTTTAACTATATCTCATAATAAATATTTAATCGTGCATATGTAAGGATATTCTAAATTTTCTATATAAGGTGAGTAAGACTCACGAGCTCGCGAGCGCCCGATGCATGGCACGTCCATGGGGTAGCTGCAAGGGTAGTCAGGGAACACTGCGGCTGCGTTGAAGTTTAGACCATCAGGGCAGACCATTTGTGATTGAACATTTTCCTGAAAGTGGATAAATAAATCAGCTTCATCAGCGCTGTATCCCGCACATATTTGTGTAGGCAGAGGGAACCTAGTGTTATAAATCACTCCGTTCTCCACGTTTTGCCGAATTCTGGAGGCATTGCGTGATGAGCGTAGAACTCCACGCCGCGCTTTTTTCTCAAGCAAAATATGAAATATTTAACTTCCTAGAATGGGAATCGAACCCACAGCCACATACCGCTATCATAATCACACACTTGTGTTCTTGCGCCAAGACTGGCGTCTTAAATTATTTACAGGTATCTAATGCATTAAGAAAATATTAATAATATTTTTTTCATATGTTAGGATATTACTCACTCTACATTCGACGTAAGCGTCGCAGCTGCCGTCAATAGCGAGGTACGCGTTACGACGAGGACAAGACATTGTTGGGTCGAGACCGTCGCCATTGCCTGGAAATAAACGGAGAATAGAGGAAATAATAAGGTTAATAAATAAACGTATAAATGAAATTGAAACAAACAGAGTTGCTTATTTTTAAGGTATTATTTAAAATAGAAGCCGTCGTAGCGCAGTGGCACAAGTAAGTGACTGTAAAAGCGACGCTTGTCCTTTACCCACTCGGCGAACTGAATTGTTATTTATTAATATGGTCATTTCCTCGCCTTGATGGTAACTAGGCAAAACGCAGCGTTCAGTACCGCTATTCAATATGCCATCGGTATCCGGCGGAAAGTTGGGAATTGAATATGAGTATATATATATATTGAGTTCCTGAGATGGGATACCGTGTGAAACTAAAAAAAAACTTTATAAAATATCTTTATACTCAAACAACGTTTTTTTTATTACTATTTAGATTTCATCGTAATGAAATGATGGAACTAAAAACCCCTATACTCACATAAAGCAACCACAACTGTAGCGAAGATCACAAAAAAATACATTTTAAAATATGTACCTACTCGTATTGCAACTAAAGTTTGAATGATACAAAAACTGTATTAGTTGACTGATTTATACTAAAATAGCTAATTAACCTAAACGAATGTTAAATTAGAGGTAAGTCTTAGCTCATTTAATGTAATATGCTCATTATTAGATATAAATACATTTTTTTTTTTAATTTATAGAAAATGCGGTTCATATAATTAAAAATAGATATCTAGTGATGAATAATCGTTACGTAATTATTATTGTGTTATTTTGCTCAGATAATATTTAGTATGTAGACACTTTTTTGCGGAAACATAGAGTCGTCAAGAAAACACGAAAACATTTTATTTTATGAATGAATATATAAATGACTCTCTCTTCTCATTTTGATCCGTATATAAGCAATAACAAAATTAGGCATTTGTTAATTTTTTATTTTTTCTTCACATTTTTTTTAAATATTCTATGCAAAACTTATAACAATTAAGCTAACTCATAATTAATTTTAGTTACTTTAGTAATTAATAAGTTAATTTAATTTAAGTAATTTATTAAAGATACAGCCCAAGAACATTTTGAGTTAAATGGATGCAAAATTTGATATAGAATTTTCTGATCCGCATTTTCTGATCTTACACTATCAGAACACATTTTTTGTTAAGATTTTGTATAAACGAATTATATTAAAATCATTTGTGACTTAAAAGATTCGTCCTCGCATATATTTATAGAATTACCTAAATGCCAAAGTATCAAAGATTGTACATTTTTAAACATAAAATCAAATCAGTCTTACGCTATATCCGGCACACAGCAGGTTAAAGAAGAACTTAGTGTTAAGACGCTACGTTCCGTACTTCCCGCCTAGTTTTGGAGGCGTTGTGTGTTATGTGGCGTAACTCAACGCCGCGCTTTGCGTCGTTGGAAATGAAATAAATTAAATATTTCATTTAATCGAGTGGGGATCGAACCTCCAACCGTACCGCACTTTTACCGTTCCCCTGCGCCACGACTGATCTAATGTACGTGATTAATTAGCTATTAACTTCCATAATGAGTTAATAATATTGGATTTTTCGGTTTACCTCTAATCTATTCTTGTCATTACCTAAGGCTTTATCTCGTTGAGGCAATCCTTTGGGGTAATAAAACTTTCACTCAAGAAGACGAACAAGTAAAATTAGCCTCTGATTAATTCCTGGCAAGTAGATATAATAATTAAACAATTCTACATTAGCTAGTCTTTGTTTGTTATTTTTTCGGCTTTAATCTTTATCCCGTACATTGTAGAAACATAGACCTCCAAAATTGTTTAGACATTCTGAAAAGATGGGGACTTCTACCATCCAAATTTTCAAATTGTAATGCTTCAGCATTGCGTGTTTGCTGGCGGTGAAATAATTTATTCGTCTGACTGGGGATCGAACCTACAACGAAATCCTATTTATTTTAGATCTAGGCAGCATCTATACAGATGCTGTCTTCTCAGGTAAAAAAAAACGGACCAATACGAGTGGGACTGGCATATCGAGGTTTCCGCACCAATTTCAGGATTTATTTCAACGGGAAATACAATTTATAAAAGTTGACAATCTTGAGCTTGCTTTTAAAACTACGATTATAAAGGAGACTGAAACGATTCCATACATTTTTGGGCCCAGAATGTAAAGAGATGAAAATAGTATGATTTAATAGATTTAGGTACATCATTCCCTCTCTGAAAACTATATACATTTTGGCAATCTGAGAGCTGAGTTATTAGAGATTTGATAAAAGTGAGGTTAAGTACGCAGCACAATTCCTTGAACATCAACTTCTCTAAAATAAAATTTATAAATAAAACACATTTTAACGAATATTTTATTCTTCTTCACAAAGTTCCTCTTTTACCTTTTAAAATTCTCTTTAATTTATTTTTTTAAATTTATTTAACGTTATTTGTTGCTCTTAGGTATATCATATAATAATGTAGGTGTGTATGGAGGTTTGATGTTGTAACTCATAAATTTTATATGTATGTAATAAACTTGTAAGTTTGATGTATTATTATTTAATACCTCGCTCAATATTTATGTCGTTTTCTTGTTTTATTAATGACTTTTAGTTATAGGTTTAAGGAGTGCCGGGCATTTTAGCAATAATCTAGTATGTAAGTGTTACCTAAGAAGCTTTTATGGTTTTTATCTCAAAAGGACAAAATGAAACCATAATAAGACTACTTTGTTATCTGTCTGTTAAGACCGTTTTCCTCCACGTACACTTCAGCTTGGTACCTACCAAGCTGAAATAAATATCCTACGGTTCCTTGTAGCACAGAAAAAAATACTGCATTTCATGTCAAAAGTGACATGAGAGTGAAATTGTACTGACTGTAACTTGAGTGTAAATTACCTACTGTATGCAGATGATACAGTTCTTATTGCATCATCAGAATGCGAGTTGAAGGCATTAGTCAGTTAGAAGAATGTTAAAATAATGATCCAAGCCTGAATGGGAGTAACTGTTTTATAGTTTAAATTTTTCATCTTTTTTAATTTTTTATCATTTTATCTTTCCTAAATTATTGTTCTAAGCGCCGTGTGTTAAAGTTTATATTTTATATTAAAAAAAATCAGCTTCACGCTGTATCCCGTACACAGCAGGGTAGGCAGAAGGAACCTAGTGTAACACTCCATTACCCACTTTCCGCCTAGTTCTGGAGGCATTGAACCCAGAACCGGTCGATTTTACAGTCACACTTTGTACCCCTGCGCCACGACCGGCCTCATAGTAATATTTTATAGTATCATAATTCTTAATGTAATTACTACTTTAAAAAAATGAAGAATACTGTCATTTGTTACTTAATACTTTTTATTTTATTTTAATATTTAGATAATTTCATTTCTATTGAAACTTTTGTTAAAATTAAGACGTTTTTTTTATTTTTTAATTGAATTTAAACATACATTGCAATAACGTTGCAGTAAAAGGAATAGCAAAGTAAAAAAGAAAAAGGAATATTAAATAAAATATTATATAAAATTTTATTTAATATTAATCGTCATACTTTGTATTATACATATAAAAATAAAATATCTTAGTACATATAACAAGAAATCTTTATTAATATAATATCGATAGTACAAAAAAAAGGAAATATATAGTTTTATCCAAAAATATACATATATAACTATGTTATTTATTGAGGAACGGCGCGACTGACGCAATTTACTGTATCGGCGTCCTCGCAGCGACCGGTGGAGTCGTCGAAGGCGTACCCGGCGTCACAAGAGAGGAGGCGAGGTAGGCCGTTTACACAAGAGAAGAAAGAGTAGCAGTCGTTTTCATACCTGAAAAAAATAATTTTATGTCTACTATTTTATGTCTACTATTTTAAGAAAGGACGGAATGCAAGATCAGTGTAAATGATAAGATATTAGAACAGGTGAA
>DWAO01002086.1:0-16836 GCA_018230605.1 Heliconius congener
GGAGGCATTGCGTGTTAAGTGGCAGAACTCAACGCCGCGCTTTGCCTCGACACCATAGCGAAGAAAATGGAAATATAAATTTAAATATTTCATCTCCTCGAGTGGGGACCGAACAACCAGTCGGTTTAACAGTCACACTTTGAGCCACTGCGCCACGACTGGCCTCGGTTAATATGTTAATATTATGAAAATGATTGTATTATTAACGGAATATATTTTTGGTGTAAATATTTTTTAAAATATACCTTTTTTTCAGTTTCACATCACCGGTTTCGATATTCTATATACAGTTTACTATGAAATAAAAAAAGTGTGACAGGATATTAATTAAAATATGTATATTCAGAGTAAACGCAAATTTGACGGTTTGAGTTTTGGTGAGGGTAATATGGGCCATATTTGGCCTTTTAGCCAAATTAATAAATGAAACTGAATTCACCCTTCTCCAAGTCTCTTGCTAAAATAACTCCTCTCAAAAAATGGAATATATCTGATTCCTCAAGCGAGGACGGCATTTTTACCCACATTCAGATGAGTTCTATAATTTTTTCATTATTGAAGCTACCACTGGATATCACGTCTTTTTGGCATCGTCTATAATTGCTGGGGACATCCTCTCCATCGTCGCAGCTGCTTCTGCGTCCAGGTCCTCTTCCGCCTTCACGATTTTTTTCTGATATCAAAGAATCGCATAATTTGATAGATAGGGGACACAAATTATATGTAGGTAGACCAGTAAAATACCATACAAATATATCTATATGTTATATGACCCCTGGCACCATAATACAAGCAATATGAGGGGGCCAAACAGCCAACACCATAGAATCTATTAACAAGCCTTTATTGCATTTAAAATATTATAATGCATATTTACCTTAAAAATCCTGTTAGATCAAATTCATTTAAACATAATGTCGAAGTCTCTGCACCTATGATTTGAAATTTCAAAAATTATTGAAATAATTGCAGCATACGAAAAAGTTTTGACGAGCGCAGCTTTAAACTACTGTATATGTTCCGTTTTAAAAAAGTTTTACTGAATAGCTTGATTCTTAATAACAAATTTCAAGGGGTGCCATGATACCTGCGGGGCCACATTACCACCTTCTCCTATACCATGCTTACACTGAGTTCCCTTTGTCTACGATGCGGGATAAAGCGTGAAGCTAAAAATAATTATTCCGTGAATAATATATATTACTATAAATGTCCCATCGTTCTCTGCGATTTTGTGGTTGATAGTCACAGAGCGAAAAAGGCGCTTTGGTTATACTTTTATACAAACCATATAATTATAACACAGTAAGACTTTGTAAGTTATTACTTAGAATTTCGCTGTCTGTCCCGCAAGATCAAGAAGAGACAAGAGAGAGAAAAAATGAAAATATGAAATAAGTAAAAGCTAGTACTTTAAACATGAGAGGACCTGAAACTTAACATTTCCGACAAAATCTTTCCGTTTTCTTTTTCAACTTAACTGAAAACTATCGAATAAATATCAAATATTCCAAACAAAGAAAAAAGTACAGTGAATTAACAACCTCTCCCTCTGTAGTTAAAAATTGAATTCTCTTCTCCTACCCAAAAGCGCTACTGTTGCGCTAACTTATCGATAAGAATCTACTTATTTCCAGTATAAAAAAAGTTATACTATTATCTACTAACTAACTTGCTTTAGTATATAAAAGTATATATTTAAAAAGTTTTAAAACATAATTTAAGATTTAAAGCCGTTTTAAAAGCGCCTAGTAAAACTTAAATGTGTAATAAAAGTTGTACCTGCGCAACATAAAACTTATTCAGCTGCCTGTCTTAAAACTCTAATTGGTTTTGTAATTTCATATGAAAATAGGCCAGTTACGTGTTTGTTAACGCGTATTCATTAATAGAATATACATCATTTTAAAATTATAAAAAAAAAATGGCAACACATTGTTAACTTACATAAATTAATTATTTAATGGAAAAAAAGGGGTGACAACAGCTGTTTAGGTTGGTGTAATAGGTACTTATTGTCTGTTACTATTACTATATATTATTGTATAATCATTTTATAGTCGCGAATAATGTTAGTCGATAATGATTATAAGTAAAGTAAAATATAAAATAAAACATTTGTTGTAATAGAGGCCCTGGTGGCGCAGAGGCAGAAGCGTGTGTACGATGATTGTGGATTCCATTCCCACTCGAGGAATGAAATATTTAATGTTTTCATTTCCTCGCCGTTGAGTTCCGTCACACAACACGCAATGCCTCAAGATTTCGGCGGAATTTGAGGAACAGAAATATATTAATGGAGAACGGAGTGTATGAAACTAAAAAAAAATTTTATATAATTAGATCTCTCAAATATCTTATCTAGTAGGCAATGAATATCTAATAAAAACCAGATTACGTAGATCATTTTAGAATCATTTTTAACAGAGGCGGAGAAAGCAGGATGCAGGCTACAGAAAAAAAAATTGAAAATCTGACTTCAAAATAGCTATTTTTTTTAAAACTTTAAAGCAACCATTCCAATTTTTTTTATTCTTTTTATTTTTATTGAAAATAGGTCCCCACTATCTTTTAAAACCGTTCACTCTTAATGTAAATTAATAACTATTTATTAAGACATAGATGACACGAGAGAATGACAATGTATTATACATTTAATTATATTTATTGTTTTTAATTAATCATGAACATAGCTACGTGTGCGCGTGATAGCATCGAAACCTGCCAACGTTTTTGTTTCATATGCGTACTGTTCGCAAAAAAACTGCACGTTATTTTAAATATCGTAAAAAAAAGTATATATGTAATGTTTTATGAATATTAAAAAAAATCCTACTCAATGAAAATTTTATATTTAATATTTCCATTTTTTTTGCTCGGCACTCAATACACAGTGCCACCAGAATTCATTCGAAAAGGAGTGCAGTGAGAGAGAGTTTTAACACTGGGCTTCCTCTGCGTACTCCGCTACATGCGGGGTACAGCGTGCAGCTGGAAACAAACCAATTTAATGTTTTTTACTACCAATATGTTTTTTTTTAATTTACCTCGAATTTCGCTCAAGAGCCAGAAAGACTTTGATGGTTGTAATTAATATTTTTAACATATAATGTGATATTTTAATATATAATGTCAGCCAATTTTAATAAATAAATATTACAAAAAAAAATTCAATTGCAATAAATGTAAGTGTCGTCATATACATATTACTATAATATTTATATACAAATAATATGACTAAATGGACGTCTACCTAATATAAAACCAAAATTCAAGTCTCTATTTGCAAAATATACCAATAAAATAAACTCTAAATAAAACGGAACCTTCAGAAACGCTACATTATTTACCAGCTAATAGTCAATAAATTATTTGGTTGTCCATACGTTTGAGCGATTGCATCGTCTGCCTCGCGCCCCTGCGACGTTCCTCCATACACTCGTACGCTAATGAATTCGCATGTTACTCCATTCCCTCATACTGCTCTCCTAATTATGGGAAAATTATGTACACAAAGCCCATACCTAGCTCTGATATCGCTAATAGATAACTTTGACGGCGTATTCAATGCCCGTGACGGATAAAAACAACCCTAGGTCATGTCAGAAAGTATTTCTTAAGGCTTTATTGAATGAAAGTGTTGCTTTTGAATAATTTATATAACATTTTTTTTTGCATTTTATCACTTCACTTCACACTTGGTAAAACGCCGCCAATTTTCATTATAAATGAGCATTGAGAGTTTATGTTTGTTGATTACGGATATCTATATTCTCTTGGCCAACTGAAATTAATTTTAACTGTTTTACTTTGTAAAACGAGGCTCCGTCCATCACAGCGGCAGCGACGTATCGCGTGACCGGCCCGCGTTCGTAAACCTTGTAAGTTTCTCGCCGCTCGTTGCCGTTGGTACCTAATACTTATCAATCGCATCTCTATTCGCCCCTTTCCCCGATAGGCCCACGCACCGGGATGCAACGCTAGCTTTTTGCCACATATTTAACTTAATTTATATTTATAATTACAAATATGAGACAATTAGTAGATCCAATCGCGAAACCGAATTTCGCGCAATTTTCATTATTTGCATCGAAATTATATTTTTTTTAATTATTATGATGCAGACGAATGCGTGCACGCATGCTCGCGACGCATGTCTAATTGCCATTTTACGACGGGCTCACTGAAATATTTACTGGCATAAAAATTATAAAGCCCATTCCAAATGTAAGTTAAACAACACGAAAACCGTGACGGACTCGTTAATAAGTCGATGAGCTCGTTCAAAATACATTAATAATAAAAATAATAACAACAAAAAGCTTCGAATTATCTTATAACAATAACATCCACATAGTTCTAATTGACAGGAAACGAAACAACTCTCCATTGTGACCAAGTTAACAACAAAACCCTCGTCTGTTGTATTGATTAAACTATATTTCAAATAGGCAATTAAACAACAGCAATGGGATTTTATTCAGATTCATCAAAACCAATTCGAAATCATAATTGATCTGCCGTGTAAAAAATATAGAGGGCTGTTAGGTTGGAAATAGGCGCCAAAATATAAAACTAGAGCGATGACTGGCCGAAACACTTGGAGCCAAAAGTCAATTAACGGGCGGTCGGGCACGTGGGGCCGTGCTGGTGCTACCTTTAATGTAGTACATGCTGAATATTCTCATATTGTTCCTCTTATTAGAGCATATTGTTCAAGATACTAAACAATTAAGATATAATATTCTTTTGAAAAATGAAAGGAAAGTCTTTTTAAAGCAGTATTTTGTTATTTATGTTTGAAATATAAATAAAATGTGCATTTAAATTTCTTTTTTTTGCAGCTCTACGCCGTATGCCGCATAGAGCAAGTTAGAAAGGTAGAGTGAAACTAGTGTTAAGACACTCCGGCTCTCTCTTTCCGCTGCATTACTTAGGCATTGTTGGTTTTAGTGGCGTAGTTAGCTTAACACGCAATTTTTATAGTCGTGTCGTTCATATTAATAACAAAACAATATAACAAAAAAACTTAAAATGTAGATAAAACTAACAAATAAATATATTCCATTCGATTTACGGAAACATAAAGGCGAGGCCGGGGGCGCCTACCCACCGGCGCCTACCACCGCCACCGTAGCGTGGCCCTAGCCGTGAAAAATGCGAATTACGTTTGAAGATGGTCAGCCAGTCAGAAACTCATTGTTGTCCCTGATAACGGCAACCAGCGATGCGGACGCCATTGCTCGTGAAATTATTATAGAAGAGGAAAAGTGGGAAATTAATAAAGTCCTTTATGCTGTCTGTCGAAAGTAAACTGACTACGAGAAGGTTTTTAAGTGTATTGTCGAACGGTAGCGATTCTTATCACTCTGCTATGTCGATTGTCGGTATTTCAATATTGTAGATTTGATGGAATTTGTCAGTTTTTATGTGTTATTTTTGCCGTTTTTTATTTATTTTTATATGTTTTAATCCTATTTTTCATGGATTTATACATAAAATATCAAACGCTCTAATGAGAGATTAAATGCTTTGGGCAAAGTAATTTTTCAGATTTATAGAATAAAGCTCTAGAGTTTATTTTTTTGAACGCGCAAATCTCAGAAACTACTGGTTCTATTTGAATTTTTTTTGTTGGAAAGTTTATTTATTCATATTCTACATATTATTCGTGTTGCTATTACCTACTGTATGTGCCTGCAGTCAAAACGTGTCACATTCACAACTTACTTATTTCCATAGTACTATGAGGGCGAAGCGGTAGATAAATACTAGTTAATAATAAGGTAATAAGAATTTAAGAAATTTTATATCAATGTTTAAAGTATATTAGATTTAAATTTAAATTTATTGTAGATTTATTTATTTTTTAAAGTATAATTGGTCGACTTTAATAAGAGAACTGTATAAATACATATATATGTTATTTTACATTTTATATGTGACTTAATCATAAATTAAAATATATTTTTATTAAATATTTTTGTTTGCATTCAAATATACTGTGGCCCTACAAGGCTGCCAATACCATGCATGCATTTTCACATGTCAAGTTATCACTTGTTTACACCGCGATGGATGTATTCAATTGAACAACCCTTATTGAAAGAGTCGCTTCTGTTTTCTATTTACATGTATTATATTTTTTTTCTTTCCGCCCGATTTTCGTGGCATTGCGAGTAATGAAAATATTAATAAAATTCCCCTGAATGGAAATCGAACCCACAATTATCACGTTACGGTCACACTCTTGTTCCGTGGCTTCTATGATTTTTTTTATGATACAATATGGTTTAGTTTAGAAGTAGGTATAGATTTAATATAATTTAATATATTTATTTTCGCAAAATGGCGAGATTTCAAACGTGTCAAATCTTGTGACATGTTTACAGTTTATATATAGATTTTTTCATAATTATAATAAAAATTTATACGTTATATGGTAACAACTTTTGTTTTCCCTGTCTTTAGCTTTCCAAACTTGATTTAAGTTAACAAAAAGCAACACGAATACACCATTAATTTCACTAAAAACACCACGAGTCTAACTTTGTACATAGAACCGTATATACCAAACGTTATAAAACACCCCGAACAAACGTAGAGTTTCAGTGACAAAATATAGGAACCTATTTGCATTTTCCAACTTACTGTGGTTTTACCCCATTTAGACGCCTATATTTTTCCACTGTCTTGACATTTTGACGGGTAACTTGTGGACTATGGTGGCAATACTGCAAGTTACATTGTATTTTAATTAATTGTTATGGCAAGGGTCAAGACGGCTTCAATGGCGTCTAGGCATGAATCCGTGATGTCATAAAGTGGCAACTCTCTATATTTTAGTTGTACGGTTCTTATTATTTTGTAGTTATTTCAATGTGATTAAGCTTTTATTATAATGTTTGTTTTTGATTTATTATATCTGATGCATTAAAATAGCATTTAGTTAAATTTTTGTTATCGCCCATTAGGCCATACTTTTCTGTGTAGGAACTAAATAGAAAAATACAAATATGAAAAAATTTGTGTTTTTGTTATATTAGAGTCGCTCCTATTGCTTTAACTCTAACCTAACTAGTAAAATGAATTAACTAACTAGTAATAGAGTAAATTTTTTATGTTTTTTTTATCATCAGCATTTAAATTAAGACAGAAAAAAATTTCAATTCTAAAACGGCAATCCAAAACAATAATTGAAACATAAATCCACACAAAATCTAAACAATAAAAAAAAAACAAAATAACGTAAACCAATTAAGCCGAAACATGATAATGTAACTCATTTAGATAAGGTTCCCTAAACCCTAAACATGGTTCAATATATGCAATAAAGCATGTTCGGTGCTACGAATACGAATTCCCTCATAGTAAACTTTGTGAGTGCAATTAAACGCCGTCGGTTGTACTATTACTATGTAAATACACGTCCAACGTCCTTCTGGCACGACACTGGTTGCGTAGGTATTGTCCCGGCATCTATGTATAATTGTTTGACTTGGGTGTTTAATATATAAATGTGCATGTTTTAAAAGTGATTTTTTTGTAAATATGTTTTTGTTAATTTAGAGTAGGCAAAAAGGAACCTAGTAAATACTACGCCCAAAGAGAGATTATTTTTGTATAATAAGGAAATGAAAATACTTGAATAAAAATTGAACCCGTCGTTTACCGTCAGATGCTATAAGGTTTCGCTACGACGGTCTCATATTTAATTAAAAAGTATCGCTAGTAGTTATTTATTTTGAAAGAATTTAACCGACTTCAAATTGGCATAAAAACAAAACAGCCAGTAAATTCAAAAGTAAAAAAGCCCTACCTACTACCTACTTATGTTTTTCCCCAATATCTCTAAAACTGATGAAGCGATTTTAATGAAACTTGTATTGTAATAAATCGATATGACTTTTAATTTTAGATACTAATAACTATCAAGGGCTGTTACGAAAAATTATGGTAATATTTTTACAGAGTTAATTTTAAAAACGATTAGTATTAGTATAAAATAATCTTTGAAACTTTCATAGGCGCAATTTAAAAAAATCATGAGACATCAAAAAAAGAATTACTCTTATTATGAAAATTGACTACATTTAAATCGATTTTTCACATATTTCCCACATCCCATCCCACTCATACCAGAGTAGGCAGAGGGATACTGGGAACAGAGTGTTAAGGCATTCCATTCATCACTAAAACATTTCCGTTCCACACTTTTCGCCGAATTTTTGAGGCATTGCGTTGTGAATGACGGAACTCAACGCCGCTCAACAAAACATCCGCACCCATTCACAAACCACAAATGTACATGACGATACATACGATACTAAAAGCTTTAATAACGTCCGAAATAGAACATTTATCATAAGTTCGCATATCACATACATTACTAACTAATATGTAGTTGTGGTAATTACTCAATACGACAGTACAGTGTATGTTGGCAATATTTTACACACTGACAGTCAAATATAAATGGCATAGAGGATTTATCGTTTTGATAATATATATATGGTGAGATATTGCATCTCCGCGCCTGTCGCGAATCTCATTTTTCTGTTTTCTTGTTTATTAATAATATAAGTTATTTTACAATCAGTTCAAACTTTTTGAGGAATTGAGTTGGTCCTTAGTTAGTGACGAATTTATGTGTTCTTATGTGTTTCTTCAAGACATTGATAACACCAAATGACTGTAGTTATTGGCTGCACCATATTTTGGGATTCTATACAAAAGAAACCACAAATATTATATGATTTAAAAACCGTCGCCGAATTAGAACCAACGACCTTAAACACCAACCACAACACAGAACATATAAACAATTTTTTAATCGCAAATTAATTGAGCTACGCCATACAACAACAGTTACTAGGCCATAAGGTCAAAACATCCTAGGTGGTCAAACCGATATTCAGACATGAATACCTACTATCGAATATATCGAATATCCACATAGATATTTGCGAAATATCCATCGACACCGTGATATGTTGTTTCACAATACGAAACAACACACGCTGATTGTCTAATGAAAAGTAATTAACCGGCGGGGGAGGAGACATGACAGTGCTGGACAGAACAATCGCTGGAAAGAGTTAAAGAGAAGATGCTGACTCAGCATTATGCTTGTGACATGACTTGAGGTACAAGGATCTACGAATGGTGCCTATACTGCTTTTTGTTTCCTGGTTGATCGTTTATTGTTATATTATTTCGATAGATGTCTTGAGGCCATACCTGGTGAAGGGCACAAAGTGTTGTGGTTGTATACTGGTTATGAGTTCAATTCCAGCTCGAGGAAATTAACTATTTAATATTTTTTTATTTCTTTGCTCTAGTGTTGTGGCAAAGCGTGGCGTTGAGTAGCGGAACTCAACACGTAATGCCTTTAGAGTTCAGTGGAAAGTTGGGAGCGGAGTGTCTTAACACTAAGCTCCCTCTGCCTATCCTGTTATACACGGGATACAGCGTGAAGCAGTAACAAAGTTACCCTTCGTTTCTAGTGATGTTAATATGGATAAGTAGCGGTGAAGATTAATTAAAGACCTGATATAATTAAAGTGATAAAATTTGAATATATTTATTGTAAATGATTATTCTTTAGATAAAATAAACATTTGTATAAAAAGCAGTTCCAGTTATGAAATAAATTATTTCTTATAGAAAAAACATAGACTGTAATTAGACTATTTATAGATTTTATTATTTTTACGTTATAACTAATGAACTGTGATCCACATAAAAACTGATCAATTGTATAATACATAATCACATAAAACTTCTTATACTTTAAAAATACTTATTTAAAATATACGAAATTTATATAAATAAAAAGAAATTTAAAGGAATACATATAAATACATACTTATATATATTAACGGAAAAAAATAATAGACTTTACGTATGAGGAAAATAAAAAAAAACTTTTACAGTTTACATGGTTATTAAAGTAGGCATTTTTACACTTACTTTTACAATCAGTATACTGAGTTTATTATTTAACTATTATAAATGTTAGGCGCCTAGAGGCCACCTGCCTTCGCGTCTAATTATTTTAAGGTACCTAATATTATGATAATCAAACAGCTGATAAACGACATAATCTTTAAATAACGACTTTTCATATTCTTTTAAAAAGCAAGTTATGTTTAGGTTCTAGGAGCGCGAACTATTTTTTTATAGCTTCACAGTGTGTCTTGCATGTAGCGGTATAGGCAGATGGAGCCTAGTGTTAGTACACTCTGTTACTGTTTTCCGCCGAATTTTGGAGGCATTCAGCGTTGAGTTGCAGAACTCTACGCCGCTCTTTGCCTCGCGCGAAGAATGAAGAACACTAGGGTCAAACCCACAATCTTTTACGTTTAAAGTCACACACTGCCCTCAATGTAATTGAACAAAATAATTGTAATTAGAATTATTGTTCCAATTCTAAAAAAAAAACATCTGCCATTTCATTACCATGTACAAAACTCATAATTTGCAATTAACTAAAATAATTCCAAATATTAAACGGCTTTTCGTGGAACGCTAAACGAATTTATAATTACATGGAATGTTTCCACGTACTACTAACCATATTTTTTTTTGTTTAATATCAAATATAACAAAATAACATTTATTTTATAATATACTAACGAATTTTTATTTTGTATATGTTTTAATTAAGGTTTCCACTAGGTTATAGCGCGTCCATTATGTAGTACCTCGAGGGTCGCCTCGGTTAGTTAAGTCCCAAAGAGGCCGACATAACTTCATTGATTAAGCTCGCCTCGATCGACGCGTTTACGTTTCCTATTCGTGAAATTGCTTAAGTGTTTCATGTCGATTGCGACGTATAGAATTTGAGCCGCTGTTATAGGGTTTATTAATATTTTATTCATCTAAAATTAGACGATTTTACGGTCAGTTTTGTCAGTCCTCGTGTAAGTCGCTGACAATTTGTTGGATGATCATCATTATTTGTTTGGGATAATTGAAGTATGTATACAATTAAGATATACGCGTTAGGATAGTTCAAGAGTCTGTTTATGAGTAATTTAATCTTTTACAGCGTATACCTATTATTTATTATTTGATAATTTGTTATGCAAGTAAACAATTTTCGAATATAATATTTAAAATTGTTTTAAATACAGTACTTACCTAATTTTTCCTTTAAGTTCTTGAAGAGCTAAATTTTCTTTGTTCTTTTTATTTTCACGATTTACGGGGAATCTACAAATATTTAGGAGGTCGTCGTGGCGCAAGGGCACAAGAGTGTGACTGTAACGCGACGGTTGTGGGTTCGATCCCCACTCAAGGGAAAGAATTCTTATTTCTTAGTATTTTCATTTCTTCGCTCTGGCACCTAGGCAAAAGCTTGAGATGATGATTGAGATTCGTTACTCAACACGTAATACCTCGAAAAATTCAGTGGAAAGTGAGGAACAGAGGGTCTTAACCCTAGGTTCCCTTTGCCTACTCTGCTGTTCGCGGGATACATCGTGAAGTTAAATTAATTTATTATTTCTATAAATATTTATTTATATTTTATTTCATATTTTTTCATTTCTGAGGCCAATCGTAGCGCGTGAAATGGTGACTCGAAATTTTCATTTCTTCGCTCTAGTGTCAAGGTAAAGCGCTTGAAATTATAGAATAATTTTAACTTCATTTTTTATTCCTCATATATCAGCTATGCAAACAGAACTCAATGACGAGAGTCAAGATACGTCTTTTTTCACCTACTGGCCGAATTAGAGTAATTGTCTATCGAGTAGTGGAACTCAACGCCGTGCTTTATCTTAGTAGAGCGAGGAAGTAATTCATTAAGAGGTTTGACCCACAATCCTCACCCATGAAAATTAATGCCCGACGTTTCCCCACTATGCTATAATCCTCTTAATATTTTCTTTTATTATTATATATTATTATATACACTACTATCTCGAAAATTTTACGTAAACTTCTAAGAACCGCATAAATTTCAGTGTCACCTGTCTTAAAATAGCCAGTATTTAACTACATTTTAGTTTACCCTAGATATTCTAATTCTATATATAAAAAAAATAAAACATTATCTTTAATTCTGTATCAAGTTATTCGTATGGACACTAATCGTAGCAAGGGGTACAGTCGGCGACGCGTGAAGATGCCGCGATAGCCAACCGACCGGCCACATGACGCCTGCGTATGCGCACAGATCATTTTGCTGATTGCAAATGGATTTTTTAACTCACCTTCCATCCATTACTCCAATAAGGCAGTTAGTTGGTAAAGGGGCTGAATTGAATGTTAGCTTTAAAGGAAGTTTGGTACTCTTTATTAATTATATTAAAAATGTTACCCTTGTCGGGTTTTATCATGTAATTGTTTTTTTTTTCACTTTAATTTTCTATTCGGGTACTTTGTCTGTATCACGCGAAATATATCATACAATAAACAGTTTGCTTAGTAAAATAAAATGTATAAAAAAATTAAGTAATAAAATTTATTAGATATATATTTTATATTATATGTATATAAGTTTTTTATTGTACATTCTGGATCACTGTGGTTAAAATATTATGTCCTATGAATTGGTTTTTCGTTATTTATTTGTTTATTTTCTTAGATTACATTATAAATTTCCAAGAGTGATCTACTATGTAAGGGGCCATGCCTACTTCTGCTAGAAATAGATTTGAGGTGATTACGTGTGAGAGAAATATGATCTAAATTAAACAAAAAAAACCAGCATGAGACAGTGTTACAACACTTTCAAAAAGATACCACGCGATCAGTCTGACTCATCATCCCATCCCCAAATCAAATCAACCAACAGCAATCAACAATTAAACAGCTGTACGGATCTGATCGCCAGATACTTACGAAACTCCGTTACTAGACAAACTAAAAATTAAAATAGCTAAACGGGCTTCCCCGCCACTAAGCAGGCCAATTGTAGATCGCAGCGGGCGGCGCACCTTTCATTATTCTATAATAACTACGAGAGAGGGCGAGAAACCTCCTTGTCATGCTGCGGAATAACGAACTCTTACCAAATTAATTGCCACGTTCTGGGCGGTAACGTCACTCCGGCACTCCGGCACTCCGGCGGAGGTTTCTGCAACCCGAATTCGTGATTTGATCGTAATTAATGAATTATTGTCATTGTATTGTAGATTGTAGGAGATTTGAGCTAAATCTTGTTCGATCATCGCATGGAAGCCAGTCCATAGTATTTTTTTTTGTATAACTCTAGTTTTTTTTTCAGATATTTCAAAATTGCTGCTTGATTTAGTGATAATTTTGATTATTATAATATTGTATTATGAGTGCGATAACTTATAACGATACTTTGTGATAATTTTTAAGCTGACCTTATAAATATAAAAATAAATTAAACTGTTATTTATGTTACTTTACATTTTTTTCCGTATTCAATTTCTCATTTCGAGATAAAAAAAAAACTAAAAAAAAATGAAATTTAAACTTTCTTGTTGCCTTCTAAAAGCTTATTAGCTGGCAAGGTACAACATTGCCTCCACCGGACGTTGCGTTGGAAGGAACATCTGTACAAATCGATATAGCACTCGATTCAAAATCGAGATTATGCTAAAGCGATGTTAGACGTGTCGAACGCACTATCTCAGATCGATATAAATCATCTTATTAACTATTGTTTCGGGAGGTGTGGTGTGAACGAGCCTGATGTTATCGTGCCTCTGATGTGTTTTAAATTAACATAATAGGTTTTGTGAATGGGTATGCCCTCTCTGTTTGTTGTTTTTGATGGTAAGACAGCATGGGAACATCAGTGGTGTATAGCCCAGGCTCTCTAATTTTTGCATGTAACTGTGGTTTTGGTGTCTTTTGAAAATGTACTGTATGTAAGTGAGCTTATGTTCAAGGATTAAATTGAAACAAATAGTATTATTTTAAATTGGAAATAAACGTTTACTTTTAAATATCGAATCAAATGCTTGAAATGTTTTTAGGTGTACGTACGTCAAAAATGTGAAAATGGATCTCTTACAGCACATTCTTGTCGTATAGACCATTTATCTCGAGAGTGAGTGGAGGTACGAAGATGAAATTAATATGAAATATACAAATCTATGGTCATAATTTTATTCCCTTTCACAAGGGTGTGAGAATTGAACCCAGAACCGTCGTGTTTACGGTCGCACACTTGAACCCCTGCGCCATGACAGCTTCAAAGAACAAAACACGAAGAACAAGAAGATTAATATCTTAATTTCGGGTGGATAGCGAAGAACGGTTCCTTTGACACTAGGATTTCTTTTTGTCTATCTAAGTATAGCGAGATCCAACGTGAAGGTAAAAAAATAATAATATTGCTTTCCTGTAAACATAATTGTTTCTTATCTATTATCTGATAAGTACAACTTATCATCTTCACGTTCGTTGGCTATAGTCTATACATAGATACTTATAAATGTAATTGAACTGACTGTCTGCGATTTAATGATAACCATGTTTTTAAAAGTATATATAGTTATTTATACTACACCAAAGAACAAATAAACATTTTTGTTTGTCTGACACAACGAAAGTCATCGAAACGAAAGGCAGAAAAATTTCTGTGTTTCCGGGCTAATCTCCAGAACAACAACTGTTTTTTGACTGAACTACTTTCCTGGCTCCTTTCTACCCCTGAATTCCCTTGAGATCCAATTCAAAACAAAACTTTTTCTAATACGACAATTTATGCGGGCAAAATGAAATAAAATCACAAAAGATTGAAATTATGATTTATTATGTGCATAACAGTACAGATAAACGTACAAATAAAAATATTTTTTTATTTATTCTTTATTTGTACACTTTTTATGTGTTCCTATATAACTATACCTACTTGAATAATATTTAATAAATATTGATGTAGTTGATGCGGGGGAAGCCACGCACACCCGCTAGTCTATATATGGATATCTTTGACAAGTTGAACAGTAACCATTCCCTTAGTACTTATAATAAACGTAAAAATGTATTATTTATTTGTAAGTTTAATTTCCTAATGATGTCAATTTGAAATTCCCCTTAAATGTAAAGTTTCATATTTTTTTGTATTTTAGAGCTTAAAAAATGATTCTTATAATATCTTATCAGCTTAGGTTAATCCTTCTATACTTGTATTTATTATAGAGGATAAAATCGAACGTCTTTTAACGCTATTTTGACCTCACCTTTTGCAGAATGATTTGGTTGAAAATTTAGATAAATTTCAATATTTATTGATAATATATATTTTGATATATTTAGATGATTAAATTCGAATTTATTATTGCGACTAGAAGAATTAAAAAAATATATTTTATAAAACTATTTTAAAGTTTTTTTTAACTATTTTATAATAGTTTCTATATTATAAACAGTTGTCATGTAAACAATGCACTTTCTAAGGGATCAACCATCGATTACTACATTTAAATGCAGCTTAATACATTAGTGAATTAAGGCACTTGATGATGTAACTAAAGAAAGATAATAATATTATTAGTACGTATCTACCTATATTTCCGAAATTAAATTGTTCACTGTGATTTTTGATAACAAACAAACAACTAAGCTGTGATAAGATAATTTGTAACGTTACATATCAGATATTGACAAGGATTTCTTGTAAAAATGTTTATTTGATAAATACGCTATCATTATTTGTAATCAAATCGAATTAATGCAATGCTTATGTAACTAAGGATGAAGTTGTATGTATAGTTAACAATGTACGTATAGAAATTATAAAATTACGGTACATTTGTCATTTATATATAGGTATATAAATAACGGTATAGGTAACGGAGAGTTTAGACACTTTTTTCTCTGTGTCTATTCTGTTATGCTAGAAAAACGTTACGTTATTTTTTTATAAACCATATAGATTTGCACGATTATATTACATTAATAAATCTTATAAATTTATATTTAATTAGAAAACGTATAAAAATTTGAACGTAGCGGGACTCGAACCCGCGCCTCCTGGAAACCGACCAGGCGCTCTGACCACTGAGCCATACGTTCTCGCCAGGCTATGTCGAAATTCTTATACGCTTGTTACAACATATTTATGTTGTTAGCATCTCTGTAGGGAGATTTTTACAAATTTCCGCTACTTATAAATTTATTTTGTACAAAATTATATAAGACTTAATAGTTTATTTTGCTTATGATGCCGTGTGATAATTTGTAGCAACGATTAAATTGTATATTTTTTTTAACTTCATGCTTTATCCCGAATATTACATGGTAGACAAGGGGAACCTAGTACTAAGACACTACTTCAAGCTGAATTTTCCAGGGCTTGTATGTTGAGTGTCGGAACTCAACAGTCGGACAGGATCAAATTCTATAATATTAGATTATATTATTAAATTACTTTAAAGATACCATTATATTAAAACTATTAAGTGCATTCACTAGTTTTAATACATATATTAAAACTAGTGAATGCACCTTTTAAGTGCTAAAGAGGTAAAGGAATGGTAAGTATCTCAATCGTTTTCCTTGTTTACTTTTATTTATTATGTAAAATGTTTATATGCCTACATAGGAATACTAAAACGACCCTACTTTGTTTCTATTGGCAAAAATATTTGCGATTCATTAACAAAACCTACATACAGATAAACTAATCCAATTAAACAACTAACATTTTTTACACTCGAATTTAATTTCTAAACCAATATAATGCTGACTTTGCATAATTCATTGCACTATCAATACTATCAAGATTATAATATCATATGAACATTTATATGTATGCGCTTATATTTTTTATCTAGACATAGAATGAAAGAGGCCAGTCGTGGCGCAGGGGCACAAAGTGTGACTGTAAAATCGACTAGTTGT
>DWAO01002087.1:0-16835 GCA_018230605.1 Heliconius congener
CATATTGTGAAGCTAATATATACAGGCTGATATTATAACTAAGAACTATGCAAAATAATAAAAGCACCTATAAACAAATGTCATGAGAGAAAAGTTTGGGAAAGCGTGCCTTCCTGTAGCACGAGCGCACAAACCGTCACAGCACGCGCGGATTATAATCGTGCTATAATAGCACCACGTTTGTGCAACAGTAGGTATTATGCAAACGGCAATCGTGCGAATCGTGCGCAACGTGTGATGCATTCTGTACCGCCGCTGCAAGACTCATCTTGCGTCAACCAACGTCTCTATTGCAGTGCAAATTAATTATCTCCAACCAAATAAGCATGTTCTTGATAGATAAAATGCAACGGTGTGCTTTTCCGCTAATAAATAATGAAGAGATAAGTGATGTATGCCATTTGGTAGATTAAAAAGTAAATAAGGCTGATATTACCTTCATAGCTTCTTTCCGTTCGGGTGAGCCATTACGAAACAAGAAATGAAAGTTGAGCGGTTTCAGTTCGAAAAACGTCGGTTTATTATTATATTATTTTCTATACCTAACAAAAAAGCAAAACCGTCCGACAACAACGTTTCAACTGTTATTCTTCCATTTAAGCGAATCGAATATTTGCGTTTACTGGAAAACAAATAGTTTTTTCTAACATGAAACAAAATTAGATCAATCATAATAAATAACAACCTGCAAATCAAAGCTACATCCACCCGACGACACCAAAACAAGTTTCATTATGCCGTAATTTGTAGGTGATTTGGAATAGGCAAACGGTGACCCTGTTCGAAATCGAACTCGAATACCAAACGATGTTTTGATGTTGCGTAAAAAAAAAAGGTCGATGTGTTCTTTTCGAGAAATTATGTAAAACTATTATCGACGATAAGAGGGGATGGCGCGGCCAGTGGTTTATAGTAAAAGTGTTACACGGCGCCGCCTGTGCTCGATACGGTGACGCAAGCGGTGGTGAATGTATGCCAAATCTGCAGCAAACCCACGGAGCCGAAGCGGGCCCAAAGTTACGTTCGACTTTAGATGTTTACGTAACTCTAACGCTGGGTTTTGAGAGCGTTAACTGTGAACTAGTCTTAGAGTTTATTTAACGTTTCATGCTGTATTCCGCACCTAGGAACCACGTTAAGACAACGAATTCTGGCTTTGCAGGTTGCGTGGCGGAACACAACGCCAACTCGATGCCATAGCGAAGAAGTGAAAATATAAATTTAAATAGATCATACCAACGAGTGAGGATCGAACCCACAACCAGTCGCGTTTACAGTCACGCTATAAGCCGCTGCGCCACGACTGGTCTCAAATAAGTTTACAATAATTTAAATCACAAATTGAAAGTGACACCAAAACAAACATTAAAAATACTGTTTTCTTACAAAACAATATAAAATCAATGTGAAATAAAAAAACACACGTATAAAACTAACTAATAGTAATATATCCACGATGTTTAGCTACATTTTTATGTATTTATTCAGAAACCCAAAGGTAATAAAGAACAAAATTAATGCGTAGTAAACCAATATTATATGAAAAAGTATTTTTTTAAATTACGGTTTATGGGTAAAAAGTGAGACAATCGTGTAATATTATGTAAAACAAAACGTTTAAGTTATATTCGCAATAACGATTGGAATTGGCAACACGTGACAGTGCCTTATCAAGAACGATCGTATTATACATAAATGGTATCAAGTAATGTTTCCAATAGATCTAACGTCATCAGGCCATTATTATTCTTACGTTGTATAGAAACAAAGGCGTTATTTACGTATAGTATTTTTAAACAGGTTTTGTGAATGCGAGAGAGATGTACGACGACCGCCTCTACTCGACAATGAACCCTAGCATTTGTTCTGGAGGAGCAATTAGCGGCGCGTCGTGAATCAAATTTAACTAAAATTATTAGGCTCTTTTTTCATCTCGTGAGTCTAACTGTCCCTCAAGAGGGTAAGCCTTTTGAGGGACACATAGCCTTAGTGTTGTTAGCCTTTAGATAAAGAGATTCAATGACATGTTCCTGGCGTGTTAAATACCGAAATTCAATCGCGCTAATGAAGACGTTGTAAATGTTTAAATTTTTTTTTTAATTTTTAATTTTTTTTTCTTGTGTATATAGATTTCTTAGTACCTTTATATAGGTATCAACTGAAAAAATATAGTATATCACGTACAACGAAAATTCACGAAAAATGTTAAGTTCATTTTCAAATCAAAGTTATATTTATTTCACCTACTATGTCTTACAAGAAAACTAAAAAAAACCATTGAATTCAGATTAAACCTGAATAGTTATTAAATAAAACGTTAACAAAACACACACTAGAATTTATTAAGTTCAAGCTAAGAGCCAAGGCTCAGCCCACAAAGACTAAGGTCAGGAGTATTTACTTACAAATTGCTTACATTCAACGCGGTGGAAGAAGTTCAAAATGTTAATTAAATTACATTATTATAAACATATCACTGTTAAAAAAACCTGTTATTTGGTAAAATCAGTAAGGGAAAACACAAAATAAACAGACTAAAAATAACATAATATAAAGGTATGTTCACATATAAATAGTTTAATCTGTGGGCTAAATGTATAAACAATTAACGCCCATTATTTGATCGGATTTTGCAATAAATAAATATATCCACAGCCAGTGTCTTTGAATGTCGCTATCCAAGACTAATGCCATCCTCGCATTGAGCAACGCGTCAAGGCGAACCACGTATTAAAATATTAAACAATTTTCGTGTTAGGAAAGCGTTTATTAACTGTGCCTTGACTGATATTGACAGTATGGTACTACATATATGCATAGGTCAAATGCTACTATCTATACCACGCGAGGTTATAAAGTTTAAAAGTTAAGTATTTTAAGAGAAGAGAACAAATGGAAAATAAATATGATTACTATTGGTCTTTTAGTATTTTTTTAACAATCAAGTCAGTAATCAAATCTCAAACATGTACACACATACATATGTATATGTAATACATACACATTTATTTGCTCGATAGGCATATCACCGTGACGAAAGGGCATCGGTACCCACGCGGAATCTTATTTCGCTTGCACAGTGTACAAGGAAATAATACCAGCGGTTATTATATACATGCGATGCTGGCTGCCGCCTCGGCTCCCACGATCGAAACTTATTGTTTACGATAGATTCGAAGGTTTCTGCAACGCCCAGGTGTTGGGAAACGTAGGCCAGTGAGGCCTGAACCGGCTATTTGAAATGCCTTTCAAGATTTCCATTGCGAAAACTGTGGATTTTTTTCCGAAATCTGGAGGCATTGCGTGTTTAGTAGCAGAACTTACAACGAAAAGAAAATATTGAATACTTAATTAATTTCTTCTAGGTGGAATCGAACCAACTGCCTGAAGCATACACAAACACACACTTGTGGTACCAAGACTGGCCACTTAATATTCGCAAAGTTAACCAAACAAACATACAGTTCAGCACAGCAAATTAGAACGCAAGCCTCGTCTGCTATTCGCATTAATTGATGTGATGTATCTCTATCTGTGAGCGAAACACAACAACAGACTAAATCTAACGCAATAACACAACAGAGACTTTATCAGCACACGTGGAGAGCTAATCGTGTCGCGTGACCACCACAACTAACAACAACGACTCTGCATTAATTGCCATTGTTGTGATTGTTATTATTATTGTTATTATTATTATTGTATATTTAATATTTTATTTAATTGAATATAAATAATGTTTGTTATTTTTAAATTATTACTAAATACTCTAAAGTAAAACGACTTAAAAAAAAACACTTTTTTACAGTATATTTAAAATAATATAATAAATACGTGAACATTACTAGCACAGTCAATCGAGATGACTAAGCCATTGGCTGGAATCACAATTTTTTTTATTACAACTACAAATAAGCACTAGTGATGTCTGTATTGCGTTTTGCGTGCGAACGGAGCACGATTGTACGCTCCGACGCTCCACATGATTACACGCCTTACTGACCAACTAACAACAAAAGAAACAACTAGGTAATACTATGATTATCAACGCGAGTCAATGTCGAAAATCAAATTAAATATATTAATTTCTTTAATAATATACTGGCTGTGTTCCCTGAAAACTACTCCATAATAAAACATTATTTACACAAAACGCAAGTGCTCCATTTTAAATGTATTAAACAAAAAGAAAACTTCAAAATGTGCCTACCTGTTGATTTTTCCTCCCCCCCCCTAAAAATTTTAAAATGTCAACAATGCCTTGCACGAACAAAGGAATTGCAGGACAAAGCCTCTTTATCTCATGCCAAAAGAAGAAAAAAAAATATCGTTATAGTGCGGATCGGTTGTATTTGTAAACGGGCAGCAGGTAGAAAGAAGGTTGTTGTAGTAGGTGTATTTTCGAGCTCAACGGTTTAAAAGGCTTTTTTTTGCTATAGAAATGAAAATAAAAGAATTACGATGCACCTTTCGAAATTCCCACTGCGATTCTATAGCTAGCATAACTGATTCTCGCTATGAGATCCCATTTGTAGTTAGCTGCAACTTTAATATGTTTTATGGATATAATAAAAGATTTATAGCAGAATTGAATTTATATTTTTAATACATTTTTATAGTAAATATAACTGTAAAAACAAGATAATATGTCTCATAGTAGACGTAAGAAAGACTATATATAAATAGCTAATAGCTGAAGCAAGGCTAATATTATCATTTAAATACTCAAACACACAATTTTTAAATTACAAAAAGTATAGATAGGTATAGGGAGTTCGTTTAAACTTGTTTATGAATATTCAAAACATGTGCCTATATTTTATAGTATACAAGTTGGCCTGCATCTTTACCCCTTACATTATATGCTACGGAATACAAAACAGGGCAGCCCCAAGCAACAAGTGGCTTAAACGCAATATAAAGAAACCACAAAAACCGTGAGCAGGTAGCGTGCGACAGAACAGACCATTTACAACCTCACGTCATAGTCGATAGAACTCGTTTTACTCTACCACCGGGTATAGGGCCGAAATAGTGTTGACAATCAAATACGATCCTAATTACGAAAGGGAGAAAGACGTTTTTTGGTTTGATCGCGTATAATGGGTACCACCAGTCACACCACTTAACCGCGTCTGCTCTCTACCCCTGCTGAGATTCGAAAAGGATTTGTCAAGAAATAACAGCGAGTGGGACAGGCTAAGACAAAAATAGGAAGATTAATATAGGTTAAGTTGAAATTGTCATTTTAAATTGTTACCTGTTTCGTATTTGATTTGGTTTGGTCTTTTTTTTTTGTAGATAAATATTGTATGATAATTGAAAAAAATATATACTTAATTTAAAACCGGATTTATAATAACACAATATTTTTAGGTTCCAATATGGAAACATACTATCTTTTGTAAATTTTTTAATGTATATGTCAAAATTATGTCATTATTTGCTATAGGCAGAAACTAAAGTCAACCAGTACATTCTTTAGGCGAGAAGGGTTTAGTACTACTATTACTATATATTTACTATTAAATTAGTAATAAATACAGGAATAAGAGTAGAAATAGTACTGGTTTTCCGTGTGGTATATATATTGCATCGGAAATAACTAAAAACTTACGATAAAAATTATGGGATAAAAAACTATATTTAGCAAAATTTTCAATAACCTAGATAAAGCAGTTTTTTTTGACTGAATTACTTATTTTCATAACGTAATATCTAGCGTTCGATTAAAAAAAAGAAGTTTCTATTTCCTAATTATATATCCTATTCTAGGAATGATCAATTTATATTTGTATTCTTTTATATATCCATCTTTGTTTAAATAACCTTACCATTGCATCCATCTAATAAAAACATCAATTTAATTTGTCTATAAACGTTTAATATTCTTTATTATACTAAAATATAACTGAAACTAGGATAAGAGAATGTTATCATAAATAGTAAGAAAAATTGTTGTTTTATTTTTCGTAATAACATGAAAATCCTTTTTATTTATAATTATATATAGAAAACATTGTATTTGACATGCAACGAATGACGACTAAATAGTGAACGCATATTTACATATTATTTTGGTGCTTTATAAAATTTATGTATAAATATATATTTTTTTATATATATATAATAATAATCTACCCACTTTAAAAATATGTCGTGACCATAAGCCATGTTTCATTGCAATGAGTTATTTTTGCAAACATAACAGGCTTCAATTTGTGTTAAGAAGTTGATAATAGAAAAAGAAATAACTTACTAACTGTAAGTTATTTCTTTTTCAATACAACATGTAACAACAACAACAGTATGTTAATCATTAAAATTGTAGTAAATTAAGATAAAAACTTTTCTTACCTTCAAGAACAGATCACCAAAATCGTACAGCGCAGACTGATGCATTATTGCCGTAGACATTATGTTAAACTAATTTGACACTAGTTACTCCAGATCCAGGTTTTAGTAGCTTCTTTACGTTTTCAACGTACAATTGAATCACTAAGGCACGAGTTTGGTAGGTAGACTCACTATAAATAAAGTAAGGTGGATAAAGTTCACGTTACTTTTAACAAGAATTTATTGAAAACCGTTGTAAATATGATTTGCGAAATGAATGTAAGTCGATGCGTGTTTGTTTTTTCGTTCGGTGACCACAGATTGAGTCCGAACTAGATGGCCGAGAGCAATGGTCTTTTTGTATTATGCCCTCCACGATTAAGCCAGATGTATAATATAATTTTTGAACACAATTTCGCAAAAGTTGCGAAAATGTACAAAACAGTCCTCAAAGTGCTCGTGTTCTCTCCACTGTTTTCGCGTCTATACGGAAATTCACAAATATCGGTCAAAACTCTGCGCGAACTGCATCGAAGTAAACTTTGGGCAATAAAAACTTTTTTATATGTCCAACTTTATACTCGAAAATGTCTATGATCGTCGTGGTTCGGGCCGCAAAGGGATAATAAGTCGCAGTGTCAACGTCCGCGCAAAACGCACCACACGTTCATTCCGTATCACGCTCGCTCGCGCACTGGAGCAGTGGAGCCGGCACTCCGGCACTCCGGCGGGCGGGTGGATTTTGTTTTCAAATCAAACAGCACGATCACGTTTTGAAGCGAGATTCGTTTTCCGCTCGGGCGCGTTCGGGCGCGCTCGGCCGGCGTCGGCGGCGCTCGCCGCTCTGTTTTGTTGTTGCTCGCCCGCCACAATAAAACTGATAAAACTCCCTCATAGCACTCCTCGCTTGCTTTATATCGTAAATAAAAAATGTAGATACATATTCGAGTTAAAAAACATTTTATTCACATTTACATAACTATGAAGCAGTCCGGCTGAGTGGCCGCCGTTTTCTTTTTATTAACTATAATTAAAATAACAGACTCTTAAATTGCGACAAATGAACAGCAATTTGTGAAAATAAGTATTCAATTATAGTATTTATACACTTGTCTATCTTATCCTTCCACATTTACGTACAGAAACTCATCTCTAATGGTAATATTTGATGTTATAATATAATTTTAAAATTTTAGACTATTCATACGTTAATAAGACGGCACTTAACGCTCAAGTATAACCAGCTGTATAATACATACATATATAGACATATTTAACGTTTTGGTGAGGAAGTGCTAAAAAATGAACGGCCAGAATGGCGAACAAACGCAAAAACTTGTAATTTTAGAGCTGGTTCGGCCAATAGAGGTCCCACCACCCATCCACCGCCCGCGCTTGTTTTAGCTTAAGAGCACATTGAAGAAGAAAGCGAGTGTGCGGGCTTGGATTATTATATTACCATAGAGAATAAACCATGCCACATTTGTGTAATTCAAATACTACTATATGATACCGAAATCATTATTCTTACTGAATTGGAGTATATATATTTTAAACTTTTTTCTAACAAATTAACTTTTTTTAACAAAATTATCTACAAAAAAAATGTAGTGTACTCAATCAATACAAACGAGGATTAATACTGATATGTTTTCAGTGTTAACCTACATTTACAATAATGTTTATTTTGAATAAAACAAAGATAGCACGCTATCCGCTTTACAATCGCTTCTCTTATCACGAAGAACACGTAGAGCTGACTGCGTCCCTCGAGCAACTTTTTATTATGGCATTCGTTGGTTGCAAACCCGTTTGACGGTTTTAGTGTTATGCGCTATGTTGCACCGAGCTTACGGGAACTGGGAGTCTGTGCAACAACGGACAATATAATTTTTGTCTAATTAACTGACAATATATGCTGAATGTTCTCCAGAATAATAAAGCTTATAATCACGGCGTTGAGTACCGCCACTTAATACGCAATGCCTCGAAAAATTCGGCGGAAAGTGGAGAATGGAGTGTCTTAATATTAGGTTCCTTCTGCCTATCATGCCTGCCTATCATACGGGGTACGGCGTGACGTTGATTTGATTTGCTCCTCTTGAAGAAGCCAAACCTATGATATGCACTCCCAAACTGAAATTTAATATTTTATTTCAGTAATATTTTTTTTACATAAACAATACTATATTTACAAATACAAATAAAATTAGTATGTTCAATGTAGACGACGGTAAAATGTTACTAATTTACTAAGTGGTTAAGTGGTTTAATTATAAACCAGATGATTAGATTGTTTTGTTTAATGAGTAAATAAATAAATAAATGATCACTTAAAGTAATGGCAGTTAATTTGATATTTTCTAATACAAATACATTTAAACATATTTTCATTAATTATTTATTATTATTGCAAAAATACAATATGGCGGATGTGACATGAGGCCGTCGTTATTTTTTTATGGTGTGTAGCTAAAATTCGTATGTAAATTTAAAAATATATGTGGACATAGAACATAATAAACATATTAAAATTCATAGTATACTAACATTATTATGTATGTAGCTTTTTTTATTATTTAGCTAAATTAGCAGGCTCTAATATCCTCCCATGGGAAATATTTTGAAACTCGAGTGCAATTACAAAGTATACATTTTTTGAGATCCGTATTTTAATCATACCTTCGCTAAAGTATAAAAAATTATGAATCCCAATACAAATAAAGATAAATTTATCAATATGTATATACGATTTATCAGAAATGTTGACGAAATTTGAAGTTTCTATATCACAAGGACAGCAAATATGTATTTAATAAACAAACTTTCGTATCTTGAGCATGAATACTGTATCGTTTCGTGTGGTTTTGGTTCAGGCCCTTGGTCAGAGAGTTATAATACTTATAATAACCGTAAAAAGTAAAATCCCTTTCCAATGGATCATTACAAAATTAGAATTTTATTCGACAAAAAATTAATTACAGAAAGATTTGGAATTTTTTAAATTCCATATCGCATATATTTAATAATTCTCTATAATTTAAATATCTAATATGCGGAATACTTAGAACCATGAGGCTACGCATTATATATAATCTGAGACAGTGTCAAATGTCGGTCACGTAATGCTTACCTTTAAAGTTATGACGTCCAGTAACACTACACATATGTTGGCTCACATTTTTGCTACAGTAGGAAAAGAGATTTAAATGTAGTCAAAAAGTATGTATAAATACAATATTAATTATTTTTTTCAGTTTCCCGCTGTATCCCGCATGGAGCAGGAGGTAGAAGGAGCCTAGTATTAAGACATTCCAATCTCCACTTTCTTCGATGTCTGGAAGCCTGTTGAGTGGTGGAACTCAACGCCGATTATATAATTTTGTATGTAAATAGAATATAGTATCTAAATTTATATATTTATATACAGGTCTTTGTTATGAGGCAGAGCTAGTCCTTGAGCAATTCAGACTATTTGACTCGAAAGCTATATCATTGACTTCGGTTACCGCGAGTCAATTAATATGCCTTTCAATTTGGGCTGACGGTTAGTCTCTTAACTACCTATAGGTATTTGTTGTGTTTGTAGATAATTTGTTACAATATAATGTATCTAATAACTTTACAGTAGTCCGTGGTCAAGTGTTAGAAACGTCGGGTTTCCAAAAATTTATAATACTAAATATACGTTCCCCACTTGGGAAACGGAGAGTCTTAACGCTAGGTTCCCTCTGCTTACCCTGGTGTGTGCGGGATACAGCGTGAAACTGACTAAATATACGCTATTAATCCTATTAAATACATTTATTTTAAAATGCATTATAATCGTCGAAATCAAAGACTTTATTAATTGTAATAATTTTTTATATTAAGTTCTAAATAATAAAACATTGATACAGTGGAAATCGAAAAAAAATCGTACGTCTTTTAAAAGCTTAATCCTTTTAGTCATAAAGTATATCATAAAAATAATAATTTTGGTCTCTTAAGTAATAATAACAAAACAAAACCTTGCTAAGTCGTAAACTTAGCCTGATACAAGTAGTTTAATTTGAAAAAGAAGGCTTTAATACTTCATTTTTAGTCGTAAACGGAGTTTCACGAAGTATCACAGTAATCTTTATTTTAGACAAAAAGAAATTGGTATTTAAGTATATAGGAATTCAAAGGAGGAGGAGGTGGTCGTACTATACAATTTAGACCAGTTTTAGTATATAAACGCGACGTTTGTTAGAACCATTCTTTATTAGATATTTAAAAATATTGAAAGGTGGTAAAGATGACTTTCAATTATCAATAAAACTCACATTGCAAAATGGAGAAGATTTTTGGAGATTCGAATAGTTTCTTTTCTTTATATTTTACACAGTCCCTTTACTGCAGTAGAGTTTTAGTAATACGCCAACATTACCGACGTACGCATTACAGGCCATAATTAAAATTACTTGTACTTACATATAAAATAAATCAGCTTCACGCTGTATCCAGCATACTGCAGGATAGGCAGACGGAACTTAGTGTTATCACCCTAAGTTCCACAGTCTCTACCGCTGGGCTTTTGCCTTGGTGCCATACCGAAGAAATGAAAATAATAATAAATAATAATTCATTCCCTCGAGTGGGGATCGAACCCAGAACCGTCGAATTACAGTCACACACTTGTGCCCTTGCACCACGATGACCTGTATATAATAACCTACTAATAATACGAAACATTTTATTGCTATCCTAAATAAATGGCTTAGAACTTGACAAAGTTATTATTATGCGGAGTTACAACACAAACTACACAGAAGGACAATGGAGGTGACAGTGTGGCTCACGTTTGTTGTTACGACCTACGTTAATGTGCAGTAAAATATAATAATATTTTATATGATAGCGTGCTCACGTACCTGTGCTGTTCTAAATTATTTACTAAAAAAAATTAAATTAAATCAGCTTCACGCTGTATCCCGCAGAAGGAATCTAGTTTTAAAACACTCCCCCCACTTTCTGCCGAATTCTGAAGGCATTCCGTGTTGAGTGGCAGAACTCAACAATATAAATTTAAGTAAATATTTCATTTCCTCGAGTGGGGATCGAACCCACAACCAGTCGGTTTTACAGTCACACTTTGTCCCGCTGCGCCACGTAGAAACTATTTTATAAACAAAATATCTATATAAAGTTTATATTAAACAATTTAATACTTCAATCGGTATTTATGGCTATTGCGGTCCAGTCCAGTCTCGTTTAAGCCGAAACGAATTTTAATATACATAGGAACAGCCTTTATTAAAATTGCAGCATTTTTTTTATTTTAATATAAATTTTCAGTTATTTATAGTTATATTACAAGATATTACAGTGGATGCTGAAGGTCTCAAGTGGTTAAAATAAATTTATTTGAGGTTAACGTACCGGAATTAAGTAAAATTCTCATTAAGGATGCTTAAAAATGTCAGCTCGGGTCGCATTTCGATGGTAACATTAGTGAATTGGACCCACTCACTAATCGATAAAGTAACTGAAAGTTTTCGTTTTAAACAACTTATACAAGTACATAAAAAATACATATATTTTCTTTTACAACGTTTTTACTTATATTATCATTGTCATTATTTTCTTATATTAATTACAACGCAATTGTTTAGAGTAAAAATGTATCGCAATATTAATAGCAGAATGAGGATGAAAAAATAAGAGGAGATGAAATTTTGAGGACTGTCGTGCTTGTGCTCCTGCGCGCACAAAATGTAACTGTAGTTGTGGGTTCGATTCCCACTCGGAGAAATAAAATATTTATTTAAATTCATATTTTTATTTCTTTGCACTCGTGTTGAGGAAAAGCGCGGCGTTGAATGCCGCCATTTAACAAGCAAAACTTCCAGAATTAAGCGAAAAATGGGGAACGGACTAAGATACTCCTCTCCAGACTTTACACTAGGTTACTTACTACACTAGGTTCCCTCTGCCCACCCTGCTGTGCGGGATACAGCGTGAAGCCGATTTAATTTTAAATTTCAAAATGTAATAAATAAAATGTTTAAAATATAATAATCTATTGTTATTTCATGTGTAGCCATATTTTGAGCGAATTCTTAGCCCAATTATTATTTTATAAATAAATTACGTAGAAAAGTAAAAACAGTATTAGCAGCATCATAATAAAAGTAAAAAAAATGATCAAACCCAGCCCAATACAGTCATGTTACGTAAATATTTCTAAATACATAAAGTTAGGTACTTGTCAATACAAAAATGATTTTTCAGCCATGTTTGTCGCGTATGCGGGTGCGGACGTTGCTTATCACCGTACGAGTATGTATATGCAGAATGTAACAATATGGTGTGCGATAAACGATTTTACTGCTCCAAATACTTATGTAATGAAGCTAACAGTCGCGAAGCCGTACAGAGAAAACCCACCCATAAAGTACCTGCCATTCATAAAATGTATATATAATCTTATTACATCATTTTGCTAGAACGTTATTTAATATACAAACTTACTCTAGAACGGAGTGTCTTAATACTAGGTTCCCTCTACCTACCCTGCTGTGTGCGGGATACAGCGTGAAGCTGATTGATTAACTTACTCTCTTCTACACCTATATTATTTAGCATGGGAAGAAGGTACCTTCAAAATCTACATCAGAACCAGAATGTAGTTTAGACTTTTGAACATATATTCTTTTATATAGATATTTTGTTCACATTAGGTTACGTAAATTGATATATTTTCACAAATTCATAAATATACATATTGGATATTTTTAATTTATTTTAGAAATGAAGTTAAATACTTAAATAGTAATAATTCAAGAAAATATAGAATATCAAAAATAAAGCTGCAGATTGTAATCGAATATTAATTAATACTTTTATAAATAGCGAATGATGCTATAATTTTAAAAGTTATTAGTCTTCTTATTAAATTTAGCAAATATGTTTTATTAAATATATAGATATTAATAAGCAGCAGCAAACAGATACAGACAGTTGCGATACTTTTCCTAGTGATGGCGAAATTTTTTATTAGACTGTTTAAGAAAAACCCCCTAGAAAAATCGGAATTTTTTTAAAATAAACATATTACGTTATTTATTATCTATAGTAACTATATATATTTATCGTCGTCATAACCAAAATATTTATTTTTATACTTATCTTTAGTTATTTAATTAACGAACATATTATCTTTTAATGACTTGACTAGTCAAAGGAAATCAGAGATGTGTTTGAGAAATACGTGCAACTCTTTCACAATTTACATAATATTTACATACATGTGTTTACTTATAAGATAAAGTTTTAGGTATAAATATTTCAAGAAAAATGTATATTTACTATAAATAAATTGATAGTATAATATAATAATATTATATTAATAATAATACGAGTTATGTTATGGCCGTCCTGGCGCAGTAGTACAAGCGTGTAGTTCTAAGCGCGACGGTTGGTTTGATTAAATCGGAGGAATGAATTATTATTTAACAATACATATTTTAAATTTTTCGGTTCGGTGACAAGGCAAAGCGCAGCGTCACCACTCAACCAGCAATGCTTCGAAATCGGTAGAAAATGGGAAATGGAGTGCCTTAACTCTAGGGTCCCTCTGCCTACCCTGCTACATACGGGAGACAGTGTAAAGTTAAAAATAGTTGTACAGTCCAAGATACATTTATAGCAATAAGGCTCAATCAAAACAAAAGAACTTGCTTTCATCACTAGTAAAGCCTGATTGTATAAAGTATGTCTTGACATAAACAGATAGTAATGCAAATGATTGTGAAGTTACATTAAGTGAAGGACAAAGAAGTGAAGGAGTACTTTTAATTCCGCATCGGGCCCTTTTATGATGCACTTTTAAAGGGCACACAGATCACCTCGAACACTGCCGGGTCCAGGTAGTAAACACGTGATGTGAGCGGCGTGCCGTGATGTGAGTGTCGTAGAAGTAACGTGACCAATAATTTATCGGTTCAAAACGGGACATTGGATTTTTTCGTTAATTTGCAATTTTTATTTAGGTATTTTTTTTTTAGTTAAGGAATTTTTTTTAATGGTTTCGTATTTTTTGGTACGCTTGCATTTAAAAATAAACGTTTTCCATTCGATTATCTTGTGAGTGTGGCGGACCGATAATCGACGTGGCGAAACCTTATTGGAACAATCAAATTTACGTGCCATTTCGAGAAACGGTACATTTGTACGCCTTCGCCATGTATGGGAACACCGGGACAGACAAGCGAAAAACATGACGGTCCCCTTCGGGAAGGGACGTCTGGTCACATTACGCATAACGCACGATGTTACATTTAATTAGAGGTCACGTTTTTATTCTATATTTGTTTATATAATAATAATAATAATTTAGAAAAAATATACTATTTCATATATAAAGAATATTGTTACATCCGTTAAATATAATTTAGTGTAAAGAATTAGAGAGACTTGCGTTCAGTGTAATGCAGATAAGTCACAACTACAACGTGTTACAATAAACATTGAGTACCTATTATGTACCTATACTACTAGAGACTCACACGTGGCTTCGCTCGCTTCATCTTATTTTTATATTATAATCAAAGTGTAATACATATATTTTTAATAAAACATATTTTATATCCTTCCTAATACCTCTAAGAATGTGTGTACAAAGTTATATGATAATCGGTTGAATAGTTTTGGCGTTAAAGCGTAACATACAAACTTACACACATTTATAATATTAGTATGATACCAATCCTATTTTTACATTATTAAATAGCCATCTATCAACACAAAATGCTGACGTGTGAGAAGTTAAGATAGAAATATTTGCCTAGAACAGTCGTGATCTACGTACTTACATACAAAAACTAGTCAGATGTTAATAAAGGAAATGTAAAGGACGACAAACAACTTTTACATATTGTGCGCAATAAAAATAAATAAGACGAGATATCATATCTATAAATAACAGGAATTTGTAAACATACAAATAAAGGAGCTTTTAAAATGTCATTATAATTTTAATTGTAATTTGGTCTTGTATACCTACTTATAGGTGAAAAATATGATAACAACCGTTTGTGTACATATATGGAGATTCTAGGAACGGTATGTATTAAAACGCGTCAAGCGTTTTTATAGGCTGCAGAACTGGCTGACTATTCTAGTTATTAAAGACATTTCTAGTGTAGCGATTTTATATTTTAAAATTAAGAACTATTATTACAGGTGCAAATTGGTAATATTTTTTTTTATTTCCTTATGTAAAGATTGAAGAAGAATGTTTGTTTATTGTTTCTCAGTAAATAAGACAAAGTTATGTTTATACTAAAAATAAAAAAAATCTAATAAATCAGCTTCAAGCTGTATCCCACATACAGCAGGGTAGGCAGCGGGAACCTAGTGTTAAGACGCTGCGTTCCCCACTTTCCGCCCGATTCCGGATTCATCGCGTTTTATGTGGCGTTACTCAACGCCGCGCTTTCCCTTGAAACCAGAGCGAAGAAATGGAAATATAAATTTAAGTAAATATTTCCTTTCCTCGAGTGGGAGTCGAACCCACAACCAGTCGCGTTTACAATCACATTTTGTGCCCCTGACTTTGTGTTTATACTAGATAGCTCATTTACCTTTACTCTTCAATTTCTTATGAATAAAGCATTTTATTATCTTATTATTAAATTGTAGACGAGAGATTTGCATTATAACGCAATCTTCATACAAATAAACGCTTTTCAGTATTATATGTACTTTATTTGAATAGATACTTGATAATTAACTTGTAAACACATTCGCTTCGTTACGGCAATTGTTTGTTGTATAATGTTGTTGTTGTTGTTAGCTTCACGCACATAGCAGGGTAGGCAGAGTGAACCTGGGAACTTAGTGTTAAGATAATCCGTTCCCATTAAGAATCTTCTGCTTCCAACTTTCCACCGAATTGTGGAAGCGTGTTGAGTGGCGGAGCTCAACACTGCGCTTTGTCCCTTTATCAGAGCGAAGAAAATGAATAAATGAAATATTTCATTCCGTCGTTTCAGAATCAAAGGTTACCCTCTCTCACAAAGAAGGTTACATATCTTCACATGTGGGAAACATACAAAATTATTATATTAATTATACAAAATCGATTTATATCAATATAAGTCAATCATAATTTAAGGTCTAATATTTATTATAATATAAAACATTCTGCCTCACATAAGATCGTATTGCGTTTTACTTAATGCAATAGTACCTTTTACCTACTTGTGAGTAAAAAAAAACTCAGGTTTACGTGTTCGACAACAATTACACGAACACGCATAGGCACAGTCATAACCGTTTCGTCATAATTTGACTAAATCAACAATGGTCGTGAATTGAATTGCGTCTTTTTACGGTGTGTTTGTATATTGAACGCAGCACGTACAATATTCGCGTTTATCTACCGGGTGGTCACGTATGGAGTTTTAGTGGAAAAAACACTAGATTGATTGCTTTAAGTATTTTGTTTATTTCTCCTGTAGATATTTATAAAT
>DWAO01002088.1:0-16834 GCA_018230605.1 Heliconius congener
CCAAGGGAGGCCCAGCTTAGGCGACCAGCGACCTTGGCAGCAGCTCAGGAGTTGGTTAAATTCATATTTGTGTCGAATATAGATAGCAAACTAATTTCAATTTATTTAAAGATAAATAATTTAAATAAAATAAATGAAATAATTATATGAACCTCCAAACATCCAAAAACAAGCAGCACGTTTTATGCCACTTATGTGTGGATAACAGAATAAACAGACACTTTTTGCTCAATTTTCAAGACATTCTGCCCAATTTTCAAGACATTTTCAAAAAAAAATATTAATTTTCATAATGGAAAATGAGTTGGCAGTGGTGATCCAAATAAAAAATATTTTTACTATTAGCTAAAACCTATTTATTTCATACAATTATTCAACAACAATAAACATAATATGTTACACCATACAAAATACTATGCAGTTATTATATCAATTCGATCTGTTTCATTTTGCAGCATGTCATTTATCGGGTTTTGTAAACGAAATAGATTGATGGTACATTTGATAGGTTATAAATGAAGCTTCAAGAGAACTAGAATACTAATATTAATAGTATGACGCCTCCCCGAGGAGACCAGTTAGCGTGTAATTAATGGAAAAAGGAGAATTTATAATGTTATCTTTCTAGGAATAATAAGGGCTACGGTATGGAAATTTCAAAGTGGTCTTTGAAATGGTTCACGCTGTATCCCGCATATAACTGGGAACGGCGTAGGGAACCTGGGAACCTATTATTAAGACACTCCATTCTATAATACATCCAGATTCATTTAATACTCTTTTCAGACCTCGTCATAATTAAAAAAAAATCATAATGTTCCAAAATATATAAAAAAATGTTAAACATCTTTTTTAGCTTTATTTTATTTATAGCGTTGGGAGATTCCAGGAAGAGAGAACTTAGTATTAGGACATTTTGTTTTTCGTTCATCTCCAGGATTTGAGACGTTGAGTGGTGAAACTCAACGCCGCGCTCTTTCTTACCAGCGAGTGGAAAAGAAAGTCATTTAAATATATATAATAATTCACACAATTGCGATTCGAACCTCCAACCATGATATGTATACATAACACACAATGGTACTAAATCAAATAAAATTACAATAAATAAAGGAACAAAACTACAGAGCTAATTATAAATTATTTAACAATTTACATGTTTATTTTTTACGTGATTTTAAAAAGTGAAAACGACCAATTATGCGTCGCGTCGTACACAAATTATCTTTTTGCTAATCACTTCCATATATACAAATATGTATGCTATTATTTAATATAGAATGCAAATTTATTCTGTTTCTTACGTAACTTTCTAAGAGCAAAACAGTGAGAACAGCAAGTTATAGTAACATTTTATTATACTTAGATATAATTGTAATTTTATTTGTATCTTTATATATTTTCCAGATTTTTTAGGAAATTGAAAGAAAAAAATAAATGGAAAATCACCCCGCTCTCT
The DNA here is from genome assembly GCA_018230605.1 of Heliconius congener. Classification (NCBI taxonomy): domain Eukaryota; kingdom Metazoa; phylum Arthropoda; class Insecta; order Lepidoptera; family Nymphalidae; genus Heliconius; species Heliconius congener. The sequence continues at coordinate 1,460 of DWAO01002088.1, forward strand.
ACTGGACCTTAGCTTTAAACAGATATGTTCGTGTATTTTTTTTTTAATATTTTTTTTAGAGCTATTTATTTGTTACTAAGACTTTTTGATAGGTTAGGGCGGTTTTGGACCGTCGCATGTAGTGGGACAAAGTCTGACGTGGAAAAACAAGACAAAGCGCTGAGTTGAGTTCCGCCATTCAACACGTAATGGGTCGTAAATTGAATGTGAAGTGGGGAACGAAGTATCCTTATACTTTGCCGACCCTGCAAATATATATAAATCCAGACAGAATGTAGTCTAGGTAGTGCAGGGGAGCACTAAGGCAAAGTAAAGTAGAAAACTAAAGTGTTATTCGGAATTTCTTTGAGAACTGGAACTTTTCCATCTTACGTCTTAAAGCCCACCTCATATTATTATTTACCTATAAGTACAAATAAAAAAAGCTTTACAACTTACTCTCAATGGCAAGATAAAGAAAAAAATTAAGTTTTTTATTACACAACAATTGGGTCATTTTTTAAGCGTCTTGTACTACTACCCACGCTAGTATTGTAATTTTCCTTATACCATTCAATAATATTCGGTTTCCTCATGACTACGAACAAATTTTATAAACAATATGTATAGATATTTAAATATGTATATAAAAAAATGATCGCCTGTGTTTGGTTTTTATTTGTGTTGACGGCTTTCTGTAATACACACAACGACAATTATAATATTTATTACATTTCAAAATTCGATTATTATAATATTAAATTTGTAGTAGTGCCATATAGTGAAAAACATAAGCTTAAAATATATAAAGTATTTGATTTTATTTTATCAAGATTCGATATCGTCATAATATATACTTAATACTAAAAAGCCAAAGTATTTCTTTGATTGATTGCGCTTATCTCGGGAACTACTTGTTCAAAATGAAAAAAAAATCTATATTTATAGAATTTTACGTAGGATAATAATTAAAGGTTTAAAAAAATAAGCAGCAAAAAAAGTTATCCATGTATAAAATGTATTAAAAATAACTTTTTTTTTCTTATACACATCGACACGCCCCAAACAATTTATATGTACGGAAGGCCAGGCCAGATGTCAAATTGGAGCATGAATCATTGTCCTCACTGACATTGAATTTTATATCAAACGAGTAGTCCTATTAAAATAAATGATTTTTTATTGTAATCATTGATGGTGAACTATTATCGTTAAGGAAACATTATACTTTATGGATAATATGTGTTATTCCAAGGAATATCTACAGTTTGTTTATTTGTATGTATGTTTGTATGTTTAAAAGACTGCTCTCAGCTCTCTCATAAAAAATGTTATGTATAATGAATAAAATGTATTAAATTGTATAAATGTAAATGATACAATTTAGGATTAAAAAGCGATATTTACAATTTTTTTAAACAGGCAAAGTCCTAACAATTATATGACGATTTCCCCGTCTATTTGACCAGATTTCGTGTTACTAGAAACACCTACTATAGAAAAAAAACCATTTAATTTTTTATCAAAGGTAAAAATACAATAATCTTACGTACAATAAAACTGGTTGTATTCATCTCTGACCTTCGAAGCATAAGCGAAGTCAATCCCATCTGAAGCAGGTGGGAGGTACAAAAAACCATTTCATGTCTAATCGATATTAATATTATAATATGACTTCTAACCAAAGCGTTGGTCGAATTTCAGTCGAGAATATTTACAATACTTAATATTTTTCGCGATATATACTATTATATATTAATATTATAAATTTGAAGAGCTTATTTGGTTGAACGCGCTTTTCTTAGAAACGATTTTTTTGAATTGAAAATTCTTCCTGTTTTAAACAGTCCATCTATCAAGTAAGTGCCTATGTATATGTAATGCTCTATAAAAGCGGAACTAAAAAAATGTCGCAAAAAAGTAAGAGTTGTTATGTGCTCCCTCGTTTTTCTATTTGTCCAAACGGACGAAGCCGCACGTAAAATATAGTAAAGTGTATAGTGAAAATCATAAAGCTAATGTGTGTGACAAAACAAAATCAAAATATATACACGTATAAACAAATAATCTATACAAATGTTCCATAAAGTATGGTAAGCCATTATCATTTATCCTTCCTTTAGAGGCAAGTAAAGAATATCACAGTAATCTTCGAAACGCCATTGCACTTGTCATCTCAACTTATATAGGTAGCTTCGTGCCGTCATTAAAAACATAAAGCGAATAAAATACAATGTATAACCTAAGCCTGTTGAATACAAATCATATATAATATGCTAAAGTTAATATTAAATATGCTATCATCGCCCTTAAAACGTTATGGTTAAGGTTTAAATTAGAAATAACGTTTTTCAAGTGCAAACCCGATATAGGTGTCACTGTTGACGAATATGGTAGTCTTGTTTAGAACATGCGCAGTGTAAGTTAGAAGACGAATGTGTTATAATAATTCATTTAGTCATTAGCATTTATATAGATAATAGTAACTAATTATCCCTGTATCCCGCACATAGCAGGATAGGCACAAGGAAACTGTGAACGTAGTGTTAAAACACTTCGTTTCCATTAAGATACTTCCATTTACCAGTTTTCGCCGTATTCTGAAGGCATTGTGAGTTAAGTGGAGGAATTCAACGCCGAAAATGTAGAATTCAAAAATACGCTTTTTTGAAGAATTACAACACTATTCAAGTACTGCCACTTTCATCAGACAAACTATACCTGCTGCTGCCTTTTTATTGCTGATACCTTTTTATTGTACTATTACGTAAGTACCTATAATTATACCAATAATTGCCAAGTTTCATGATGATAATGATGTTGATTATTACAAGTGGGTCCATTTAATTTCAAAATTTTGTTATATAATCGACTTTAAATGCGTGTTAAGAAATTAAAAATAAATTTACATGTGTTGGGCGATATAATAAAATTGTTAGCAGCGTTTAGAGTCATTTTAAATAAAAAAAAAACATTTCATTGTATTTTATAAATATCAGAAAAAATTAACAGCAAATATATAGCGAGCACATAATTACTGTATAAAAATTGTTATAGAGGAGAACAAAACCCACGAATTCCCATATAGAAGTCATGGTCAGTATACTAGTGAGGGTCACTATATAAATCCATTTGGTATTTTTTTTTAGGTTTACGTGTACCGCATATAGCAGAATAAGCAGAGGGAACCTAATATTCAGAAACTCCGTTCTACACTTTCCGCCAAAGTTTCGAGATATTGCGAGTTGAATGGGAAACTCAACGCCGCACCTTTTCTTGGTACAGAAGCAAGGAATGAAAAATTTTACATATTTATTTTCCCCTAATGGGAATCGAACACACGATCATCGCGTTTACAATCACACACTGTGCTACGAAGATTTTCTTGAATATTTTACTCAAATCCGCTTCTCGCTTCTATCTTAAGCGACACTAGCCTAAGGACTCTTAGCGTTTGACGTCAAGTTGGTACAGTAACACGGCGAGCTACGAGCACTAGCAACGCTAATAGATGTATTGAAATACCACAATCCTTTGGATGAACGTTTTGTGGACACTAGAGTTATTTAGATGTGTACCCACCACTCCAGAAATGCTATAAGATATTTTGAGTACAGTTTGGTTTGTTATTTGATTTATGTTTTGTATATGTGTATTGAATTGACAGTAAGCGCAACAGGTTCGATTCGATTGCCACTCGAGGATATGAAATAATCAATATTTTTATTTCTTCGCTCTGGTGTTGAAGCGTTGCCTGTTCTACCTGTTCTCATCACGCAATGCCTCCAGAGTTCGGCGGAAAATGGGGAACGGAGTGTCTTGACTCTTAGTGCCTACGTGTCTGGTGAGGATTACCGGCGTGAAGTTACTTCTAAACATATAATAAACTTTCTTTGTATATTAATGATATATACTTGTATATATATTAAAGCAGAGATGTTCTGTTCTGTTTTGTTCTTAGTTTATGGCGCAGAGGAGAAGTTCTTTACAGGATTTTAATGTCAGTTAATTGGTGTCATTGTGACGTAGTACAGATGTGGTTAGCAGGATTTAAATGTTACTCAAGAAAAGAACTCCTATTTTATTAAAGTGGTCAATTAAACAATTGTATTTATTATAGTTAAACTATAACAACATAATATTTAGCTAGTTTTCTATTTATTATTAACGTATCGACTCAATCCAATGCATATTTTTCCTTTAATAATATATCAGTTATCTTATCTATATACCTATCTTTTTTATATATTGATAATTTCTGTCTATTAACCACCGCAATATAAAACAGTCATCCCCAGTTATCCAGTCATCCAATGAAAACTATCATTAAAGATTTCAAAGATATCAATTTCAAGCTCCATATCTGCAACTAAAGTACCTATCTATGTAATTCAAAATTATAATCTTTATAATATTTTCCACAAATCATATATAATTTCTATATGTTTAAACGTATCTATAAATAACATTATTCAATGGCATGATGGTTTCTCAACTATAATATTTCTATACATGATACAGCTCCAGGCTCCACTCGGCATGTCGACTGACGTGCAACGGACCTGACCTCGGGCAACACGTCTATGTGATTAGCGGATCGCGGGTTCAGTCAAACAGCGCTGCAAAAGATAAATAAATTGTCGCCCTCCAGCATTCTCTACTCATTTCGTGAGACAACTTTTCTTATATATATTTTTTAAGAAATAATTTAGTATATCAAATTTAATATAATAAGTATAACACCATATTTGTTTTGAAATCTTCCGAAATAATGAATGTAACGTTGAATTTGCTTGTTCATTATGTTAATTTAGAAAGAATTTGACATTATTAATATGTTGTTAGTACTTATTTAAGTTGGCCTCAGCTCTTTTGTACACTTTTTTGTAATAATAAAGAGATTGCATTAAATTAAAAAAAATCGCAGCCTTCTCTTATTTAGAATTAGTTGAGTTCTGATACAAAATAAGTGATTTAATGGTAGTCTGACGCCTTATCCTAACTTCTACAGTTCCTACTAACGATTGTTGTAACAACAATAAACAATCGCGAACTATGTTCCCACGTAATTTTAATTGTATGAAAATCCTTGGTTTTTACGCGCTGAGGCTACCGATATTATCTTGAGGTTGCGCACTAACTTTTCGGTAATGACTTTTGTCATCTTTCTAGTTAGTTTATAAGGTGGTTACTGAAATGGACATTCCAAGGAGCAATTGATGTTATCGTACTGCAGTAATGCAGTTGGACTGTGTCTGTATATTTTTATTTCAAATCCCACATCATAATTAAACAGAATTTATATATGTATTTTCATATTTTCGTATGCCATATGTTCATGTTCATAAGTCATAAAAAAATATTTCCAAATATAAAACCACAAAAAAAAAACATAGACTACATACATACACATAGAGTAAATATGATCATCAAAACTATAAAAAAAATTATGGATCATACACCAATAAGAGAACAATAAATAATACCCAGCCTTCTCCATTTGAAATGGAACCACCCTCTCATTTATACTTTATCCAATAAGAAAAAAAGGTGTAATCGAACCCCAAACACATACATTAAAATATCAATTGGTATCAAAACATGCTAAAAGCTATTATTTATAACAAAACATTTTTTTTATATTTTCATAGGGATTACTCTACAGTTTTTTGTGACATCGCTTTATGGTGTATAAATTACTAACGCCATAATAATACAATATTATGTGAATTTCGACGTAAGGCGAAGGCGCGCGGCGGCGTGAGAAACATCTTTCAATAACGCATACTCCGTAGACATACCTATATAGCCATTCTTTCTTGAAACAAACACAAAAGTATCGAACAAATTGCTTTCATAAACTTTTCAAAATTTGTCAATCAACCGAAGTTGATTAGGTTCTTGAGTTATCAGGTTCTTTTAATAATAATTCCAATGGTTTTGTATTCGTGTTCTTATATAAAAATTGAGTTTCGTGGACAATTCTATATCTGTCAAGGAAAATATGCGATGATATTTATTCATTTGGATGATTTTTTTAGCTTCACACTATCGCCCACATAGAGCAAGGTAGAGTAAGGCGATCTAATTTTAAGACACTGAGTGGTAGAACTCAACACCTCGCTTTGTCTTGTTAACAGAGCAAAGACATCAAAAACAATTAATTCCCCCGAGTGGGAATAGAATTCCACAATAACATGCTACGCAGCTGCGCCACGACAGCTTCAATAATAAAATAATAATTAAATAAATATTATTAATAAAAGTATATTCCTAAGATGAAAGAGGATAAGAGATGATTTATTCTTCCGGTTTCTTTATTTACCTTTGAAGATCAGCAAGATAAGTCAAGTTAACATATGCGATTTATCACACAACATAAGCCTCATAAAACAACATTATTTAAAATTACTTTTTTAATCAAGCTATTTATTTCACATAAAAGAAAAAAATGTATATATTTAAATGTTTTTGGTCAACTTTACGCTTTATCTTAGCAGGGTAGGTAGTAGAATCTCTCCTCCCTCCCAACGCTCCGCCCACATTCCAAGCACTGCGAAATGTGTGACGAAACTCAACGCCGCCCTTTGATTACAAGAGCGGGTAAATGCCAATAATTTCCATATCCCCCGATCTGTCCCTGCCAAGGCGGCCTCTTAAAACATATAGACATATTTTTCATATATATGATTCTACGGAGAGAGATATTTATAATATATTTCATTCCTTAGTTCTTTTTTGTTTAAGTATTTAAATGGTAATCCTAAGCGCCACCATAACTCAAACCATTCCGCGTTGTATTGCAAGTATTCGCTCCGAGTGGAACACGAAAACGCTTCCTCACTAGACGCGTAAACCCCGTTCAATGATAGATTACACAGCTTGACTGATGGTCTGAGGCAGACGTTATCAAGTAGTAGTATGGGTTTAGTTTTATGGAAATAGAAATAAAGCCGTCGTGGCGCAAAGGTGCAAGCGTGTTACTGTAAATGCGATGGTGGTGGGCTCGATCCCCACTCGGAGATACTCGTATTAATATTTTCATTTCTTCGCTCTGATAACAAAGCAAAGCGCAACGTAGTGTCTTAACGCTAGGTTCCCTCTGCCTACTCTGGTAAATGTCGGATAGAGCGTGAAGGCGAAAAAAAAAATAGCTTTATCTTCTTTTTCTTTTAAGTTTACTTATTTTAAAGAAAAAAAAATAAGCAGCAATTATTCAGGCAGTATTTCATTGAAACTCAATTCAGTTTTCAAGATACCGTACCGATATTAATTTATCTTATTTTTTAGAAAAAAAACGTACAACTTACTAGCTCTCACTAGCAAGGCTATAAACCAACATTGATTATAAAATCCCACCTCTGCGTTTTCATAGGTATTTTGAGAAATCCTCAAACACATGCCAAATAGTAGCGTTATACGCCGCGCGATTTCATCTGTGCGTTGTCAGACAGTCACTCAGTAACAGAAGACTTTTATATATATACATACATGTAAAGAAAGAAGAAAGTATAAATAATTACAGCCCGCAGCTTGAGGCCCCCATACAGTTAAGTACAGCAAACTGAGATAGAGGGCACATCGCAGGATGTAATAGATGCGTGTAATTAGTAATGTATGGATGAACGATCCCTCCCTTCATTAGTACTTCGGTCGTGGTCACGGTACCGGTACTGCTACCGATACTAATACTGTGCTATTACTATTAATAATTTATTATTTTGTATGGTATTTGGATAAATATTTTTTATATAAATATAAGTTTTTTTGCTTATTAAATGTAAATAAAACAAAGAATAAATTTTATGGTTAAGTTTACCAAAATATAATAGTGGTAACCGCATATTATGCATGAAAACGGTTTTAAATATAATTTTATTTGGTCAAACGGTTCTTAGATAATAAGCGTGCACAAACGCACAATCAAACATACTGACGGAGAATTGCTCTCTTCCTCATATATAGGTGCGCCTAATAATAATGATGTTTTTAAATATTCTTTCACTCAACTCGCAATGCCTCCAGAATTCGGCGGAAAGTAGGAAACGGAGTATTTTAACACTAGGTTCAGCCTACCCTGCAGTGTGCGGAACAACTGGTAAAGTACGTCCTTAGTTTCCGCTACCCAATAAGTAACATCTTTAAATTCCAACAAAAGACTTAAAAAATTATAAAAAAAGAACTATTTAACAAAGTAACCTCTTTCTAAATTTTTCGTTTACGTTATTTCTCTGTTGAAATATTACATTCTCTATATTTATATTTGTATTCTCCTAACTTTACCTACAAAATGACTCAAGTTAATATCAAATTATATAGTATGTAACTTTTGTTTTCGATGTTACATTACTGGGAGAGGCCAAGGCTATTGTTTTATGTCGTCCATAATGAGGAAGACCGATCAGAACAATTGAATTCTAGTCATTGGCATTCATGTTTTTTTGTGAATAGTCTGGTTATATTTAAACAAAATAAGAATAGTCCAATTTAAACCTAATTCTTCTGGTGAAGGAAACCTAATCGTTATAAAATATTTTTCCTTAATAAATATGTAGCACGATTTCTTTTAAAAGATTCCCAAATATAATAACAAATAAGATAAGAATATATCATAAAGCTTAAAAAAGTAGAATATTTAAAAGGAAAACTGAAGCTTTCCTTATATTTATACCTAGAACTTTTATTGGATATAATAGTATAGAGCTACAATATCATAAGACACATAAAATAATGAAACCTGATTCGACGTAGAAAATTATTATAATATTAATAAGAATTTCACTATCAAATGTATAATAAATATACAGAAAGACTATTTACATTAGCTCTTAAGTTATAAAGTTTTCTGATAATATAACGTAACTTACATGCATTTAAGTTTATGTAAGTAAATATACAATTTAATCTACTAAGGCTAATTGGGCGCAGAGAGGCAAGCGTGCCACAAGTTGTAGGTTTGACTTCTACTCGAGGCAATGCAATGTTTAATATTTTAATTTCCTAGCTCTGGTAAAGGACAAAGCGCAGCGTTAAGCTACGCCACTCAACACACAATGCCTTCAGAATGCAGCGGAAAGTGGAGAATGGAAGAGTCTTAATAAGACCGGAGTATATTAACACTAGGTCCCCAGGTTTCTTTTATCTACTCTGCTCTGTACGGGTGCAACTTTGTCTTTAGTTTAATGGAGCTTGTGGAGAGGTATCTTTTTCTAGTCATAATAGTTTAATCTGAGAAAAGGCTCAATCTAAAATCCTCACATCATTTAATATATTTATTTAGGATTTTCTCACGCAATACGTGATTACTTCTTTAATTAAAAAAAAATACCTGATGCTTTATTTTATTCCTCGAGGAATGTAAAATATTATAAAAAAAAATAAAACATATTCAATAAATAAAAAATAAAACCGCCACAGAAAAAAAACATGAAACTTCCATATTATTTCTTGTTCTACGAAAACCTATAGTTGTGCCATAGAACAAACCGGAAGAATACCAGCATATTATTATAAAACAATGTATTTCATAGTCCTGTAAAACATCTGAAACATTGCCCCGCTAGTACCGACTCGTTTTATAGACCTATGAAATATAGCTAACAGTTTAGTTTAGTAAAATATCGCTTATGTTATTATGATAGAGTACCTGATAGAAACAAGTCCTTTTTTCCTTATTAATGCCTCTAGACAGAAGTATAAAATGTGTATTTATAAATATGTTTAAGAAATGTTTTAAATAAGGTCGTCATTGGCACACGTGTAAGTGTAAACACGACGGTTGTGAGTTCGATACCCATTTGGAGGAAATTTTGTGGGAGAAGCAAATTTTCGCTCTGGTAACAAGTCCAAAGCATGTCATAGAGACATTGGGTGGAAATCGCGAAACGGAGTGTCTTGACACTGAGTTTTCTCTGTCAGACCTGCTATATAGGTAAAGTATAGCGTAATTATATTAATTACATTTTTTATTCTTATTGTTATTAAATCCTTGATATGTAGAGCTTTCATTATTGCATTTTTTTAAGTTAAATAAATCAATCATTCGCACTGCATATTTACCTAAAAAGGGCTTATTTTCATACTTCACCTATGGAATGAAAAAGATAATATTACGCAATTTCTCACATATCTTAACTAGTTGCAGATATACCTATAGGAACTAATTTAACAAGAATTTTTCCGCAACATTAGCTTTAATTTAAAAGGTATTTAACTTATTCATTTGGCGGTAAACATCAAATATTTTATAAGTCCACGTCCAATGTCCGTCCATATAGTGTAAGTTTTTATATATTTTTTTATCTTCACGCTCTATATCACAGGGACCGTCGTGTCGCAGGGGCACAAGGGTGTAACTATAACGCAGTAGTTGTGGCTTCGATCCCCACTCGAGTGAATGAATTACTATTTATTAATATTTTTGTTTCTTTGCTCTGGCACCAAGGTTTGTTCAGTGTTCTATGTTTCAATAAAATAATGATATATAGCAATTTTTTTCGAATAAAATTCTTTAAAATGGTATAACATTTTTATGTTCAGGGGAACTTACCAAAATACAATAGCGAAAACTGTAATTAAATCAAAAATGAACGAACGCAAATACAAATAGACAAATTTCATTGTTATTCGTTTCATTACATTATTAAATGCTAGAGATAAAAAAAAATATATATATCTTTTATGCACAAACACCAATCCGTTACGATATTATTATAAGTATAGATTTATAACAATTTAGTATAACGATTTAATACTAACTGTAAGCATCACAAAAGCTCACTCAAAAAGGCGTTCTATAGTTCAAAGGCCCAGTAATTGGCCATTATCGTGCCACTTTAGGGCGAAGTATCCAAGTTTAATTAGAGTTAATTTTCACATACATATTTTATATACTCACGTAAATTATTCGAATGAAAACAAGCAACAACATCTGAACTTCCTTATTTGATAGCAATAACTCGTAACGTCAGTTTATTAGCTTTCAGACTTTATCGTACATCATCGAGACCGGCACTTAAGTTTATATATGCTATAAATATGATATAGATATGAACTTGCGACCTACGTCATAGTATATAATGACACCCAAACTACCTATATAAACCAGAATGGAGGAGTAAAGTGTTACTATACACTTATGTATAAAAGAAAAATTTAAAAAAAAAAACATTGAAAGTAGCGTTATTAGAACCCACGCCTCGTGGAGGGCATCCAAACGCTCTTACCACTAAGCCATACATTATCTACGTTTTTTAGCTACGTCTTAAATTATGTTAATATTTATTTATGCCGTTATATTTTTTATGGGAAAACTTATTTATTTAACATTAGGTTCCCTCTGACTACTCTGCTCTGTTCGGAATGCAAAGTGAAGCTAAAAAATCGTAAAGACTCAAGGTATAACCAAATTTTGACAAAAATAACTGCCTGGAATCGAACCCATAATTGTATAGCCGATGATATTCACTAACTATTACACCTATTAAGCCTACAAACACGTCATAAATCTTCATTGTTATATGATAAAAAAGAGCTCGATTACAAGAGTGTTTTTTATAGCACGCCATTAATACAAACACCTGGACAAGAATACTCAAATTAATTTAATATAAAAAAGTTGCTTCGTCATACATTTGTTATAATTTTTGGTGAAAACATAAACTTTTGCGGTAATTGTTAATGATGTGACGCTGTAGTGGTACAGTCCGACGTCCAACTATAGACACCATGGTTATAGATTCTATCCTCTCTTGGGAAATTTGCTTAATGTAATAATATTTATTTTCTCACTTTACAATGTAGTTGTGACCAATATGTTTTGAATAAAACGTACACTTCGTCAAATATAATGTAATTTGTTATAAATATCGCTCGTTTTTTTACTATAATGGTTAAAAATATATATTTTTTTCTACATTATATTTCAAAGTCATATATATGTACTTAATTGTGTTCTATATTAATTCTAAATTAATACACTTGTTTCCCCCCTTTTCGTAAAAGTTCCGTGGCAGAAATGAAAATAATTCACTCTTTCACGAAAGAGAAATTCGAATGAGAATTTTCGAAATTTCACGTATGAGAATCAAACCCACAATCGTCTTGTTCACTGTCACACACAGCGCCGCTGAACCACGAGGGCCTCGTATAGCGAGACCTTTGTTGTATAGCGAGAACTGTAGTAATATAACGGAACTATACTACATCAACTATAGTAACATAACTATAGCTCCACTACTATAACTATTGAAGTTGTAGATAAGATCTATAATTTCAATTGATGCACACCGTGTCGTAACAATTGCATGATCTCTGATCTAAAGTCCCACGTTCTAACCCAATTTTAGGGTTTTTGCTATTTACAAATCTAGTCAAGTTACTTGTATAATATTATGTAAGCAGTTCTTCATAGTGTTGCGCGAAATAAAAGTTAATGGGCCATGAGAGTATTGTCTTCAATTGTTGTAATTACTGTAGCACAAAGGAGAGTGGCTGAACTTTATCTAAATTGGACTTAAGTTGAATTAAAATAAATTGAGCTTGCTGGCTATTGATTTCATGTTTATTTTTGTTGAAAAAATAATGTTATTTCGAACAGACGAAAAAGTAATATTAGAAATTATATATAATATGAAAAAAAAAGTTTTTACAGGCCTTTTTCACCTGTGTGGTCAAAGGGTAATATTAATATATAATTATTTGCTAAGAAGCTTTCTAGATCTCCTGTTTTTGCAATATTTATTTATTGTTACTCCTATTAGTTGTAAAGTGATATTATATAGCCTTTAATCTTCCCTGATAAATGAACTTTGCATGACAAAAAGAATCTACCAAGTCGAATGAGTAGTTCCTTAGATTAACGCGTACAACCAAACAAACTTGTCTACTCTATAACATTAGTATACATTAAAAACAAGGATATCACAAGCGTTGCATGATATGTGACTATAAAGAAACCAAGTATCTCGATCATACAAAAAAAATAGACATTACGAAAAAAATAAAATACCGACAGTAGCCTTATTCAAAGAACCATTAATTCTATTCTATACAATGCTTACATCAACAATATTGTTAGGTAACCGATACACGATAAACAATTATCTAACGTCGCGTGGGCGCACTTTATGCGTTGGAATTGTAATAAATTTGTTATTTTGTATGTATATATTTAGTGGGGTAGCCGAAACTTGATGTAAATTTACTATATACCTATCCAACTTGATGGATAGATTGTCGTGTATTTTATATTAAATCCGAAAAGCTTAGTTCGACAAGTATCTATTCTTATTCGATCGTAAATAATAGGTGCAGGCAGATGCTTTAGGAGACCAGTCGTGGCGCAGGGGTACAAAGCGTGGCCGTAAAATCGACTGTGGGTTCGATCCCACTCGAGGAATTGAAATATTTATTTACTTATTTATTGCCGCCAAGTCAAAGTGTGGCGTTGAGTTCCGCCACTCAACACGCAAAGGCTCCAAATGATGGTGGAAAGTAAGGAACGGAGTGTCTTAACACTAGGTTCCCACTGCCTACCCTTCTGTGTGCGGGATCCAACGTGAAACTTATAAAAAAAAGTAAATTAGTTCATCGTGCGGGGGAAAGTATAGTGTTAGTTAGATACATTGTTTTTGACTATCCTGCTGTTTGCGGGATACAGCGTGAAGCTATAAAAATAAATAAATATCATTAAAACGGCAGCAATATATGTGTTTGTCGACATAAATCGTAGAACAATATGCCGGTCCCCATATTACGCAACGAGAGGCGACGACGGATGAAAGTGTTTATTCTTCTCTCACATTACCTTGTATGTGTATTTATTTTTCTCTTTAGAACTAACCTTCCATATAAGGGCTTTGCACCTGCGTTTAGCGATTTAAAGAATTTGAAGATTTCATTTCAACATGTCTTACAAAAGTACGTTTACAAAATATATTTTTTTGTATAATAATATATTTTGTAGGCAAAAAAAACTGTTTATTAAATGAGACGTTAAGTTCCGACACTGTCCGCGCAATTTCTCGGATCTGGATGGCAAGCAGAGTGCCTTGACACTTAGCTCTGTTGACTCTACGAATATGCAGAATACAGTGTGAAGTTTATACAGTTTATGGTATGTTTAATAACGATAGCACGAAGGGATCTGTTTCCGTAGATCGTGTTTCTTGCTGTAAAATTATTAGGTATAATTTTACATATATTTGATAAGGTTAATAATTTTACATATATTTGATAAGGTTAATTTGTTTAACTGAATTGCTTTATTTTTTAACGCTTTATAAAATCAATATAAAATTACTTGTTATTCAATACAAGCCAGTTGTATCGCAGGGGCACAAAGTGTAAACGCCACTGGATGTGGATTCGGTCCCCATTTGAGGAAATGAAATATTTATTTAAATTTTTATTCACTCTGATGTCGGGGCAAAGCGCGGCGTTGAGTTTTGCCACTCAACACGCAATGCCTCCAGAATTCATCGGAAAGTAGGGAACAGAGTGTTAAGACACTAGATTCGCTCTATCTATCGTATTAAATACTTCAATATTTTAATCTTATTATTAAATATTTTAATTACTTAATTTAATATCTACATTAAATATACAAACATTTATAATAAAATTAAAATATTAGTATTCTTAGCATATTAAGAATTACTTTTAAAGTCTTGAACCAAAGTATTATACGATCAACGTATCCAAGTTACAATCTTTCCCTACGGAAATCCCCTCAATTGGCCATCCCGTTACAGACAGGCAAAAACTTAAACTGGTTACATCTAATCATATCGCAGAAACAATTTACATTGATAGGTAGTGAAGAACCAAAAATGATTTTGAGATACGTCTTATAGTATACTTAACTTTAATATTCTATGTAACAACTAAGGCAGTCTCTATACCGTACATGATGATATTATAAGATTTTGTTTTGCTAAACGCGCTGATCTCAGGAAGTACTAGCTTGAATTGGAAAATTATATTTTATTGTATTATCTATTTATTGTGCTCGGTTGTGTATAGTCATATTACATCATGTTAATTAATGTAAGCCACCGTACCTGCGGTCACAGTTACTTTGGGCACTTGGAATGTGACATGTGTCATACATAGCTCTTACTAACTTCCACTCGAGTGTAGTCAACTACGCGGACGAAGCCGCATGTAAAAGCTAGTGTAATATAAATTTCAATAGGCATTTTATAGCATATGTGGGCTATTTTTTTTATTTTCTATTTATTTATTTTTTTAATTCTACGTAGAATCTGAATCTGAATCTCCTGAAATTGACTATTAGCCCGTTTCTTAAAAAACATTATATTGTATCAAATATCAACTATCGGAACGGAGTGTCTTAACACTAGGTTCCCTCTGCCTACCCTGCTGTGTGCGGGA
>DWAO01002089.1:0-16833 GCA_018230605.1 Heliconius congener
TACCTGCAACACCTGTGGCGGTAGGTCGACGTGCGGCGTGATGCGCGGCACGTCTGTTGGACTCGATTTCTTTTTGTCATCATTCTCTTTGGATTGTCCTGCTTGTTGTACCTGGAAACAATTGTTGATGTTGATAATTCATTATATCATATTTAAATTAGTCGATTGCACTTCTAAATGTTCAAATTTAAAGTTTTAAATTAAAGAGAAAAAGAGCAATGGTAGTACTATACTATTTATAAGTATTTTAAACACTTGAAAATGTTCACATCTGTGAATTGATAAC
This sequence comes from Heliconius congener, assembly GCA_018230605.1. Lineage (NCBI taxonomy): Eukaryota > Metazoa > Arthropoda > Insecta > Lepidoptera > Nymphalidae > Heliconius > Heliconius congener. The sequence continues at coordinate 287 of DWAO01002089.1, forward strand.
ATTATTTATTTTTTAAATATTTTTTTTCAAAATCACTTTTCCGATTCGTATCAAACAAAATCTTTCAAAATCTCTTAAAACTAGAAACAGTATCGAGAAACTCACTTGCAATGATTCTCTTCGCAGCTGTTCCTGTGCATGCTCTCGCATCAACTGTTGCTTGAGCTGTGTTCGCGACGTCGGCGTTAGGGTCTTAAATGTAGGCGGGCTGGAAAAATTAAAAACTCAGGTTAACTAACTTCAAACTGATATTATTATAGCGCAGGAGGAATTAATATGAACGTATATATGAATCAATTTTGGGATAAAATTTAAATTTTCAAGACGATTTTCGATAACTAATGCAACTTTTTTATCATTTTTCGTCTTATTTTTCCTGAAAACGAGTATTGTAATGACATTATGGTATAACTTGATCTATTGAAGATGATTATTTTAACGTCCTTCTTAGTTTTAAGACGAAAGAAAATTCTAGCCATAAAATAGATTGAGTTTGAAAAAAATACAGATTGTAGCTCTGAACAGTTTGATTTATGTAAGTTATATTAAGAAATAACAGTAGAATATCTTAAAAGCAATAGTATTAAGAAGTACTAAATCATATAATTTAAACATGATTTTCATTTTAAGTATTTTATTTTCATTGGTGTCAAACCAAAGGCAAATTTTCAATTGTATCGTTTATCACTATACGATTAAGCAATTTAAATGCAACCCACGATTATGTGAGGTGCATCGACATGTTTGTTACCAAAAGGAGGAAATGTAAATATTAATTGACACTACAGATATTTTATAAAACCTCACGATCCAAAATTTTAATTAAATAAAAAATATTTAGATTTTTATTTCAAGTTAAAAAACATGTTTACGGAGAAAGCAGAAAGTAAAGAGATACGACACTGGCCTTACAAAATACATTTTTTTACGATTATAAATGTATATTACATAATATATTGATATATATTAGAGTAATGTAAACAAAAATGCCGTATCAGGTGCGCGAGAACATATTGGCTCAATTAATGGTCAAGGCTCGTCTGACGCACGCCTGGACGGTTATGATATAAGAAAACAGTCATATTTACATTTTATCTATATAATATATAAAGAAATTATGTAAATTATATTATGTTTTCATATAAATAAGACCAGACCTGGACATGACATGGCGCAGGAGCACAGTGTACACATAAATACAATAAATAAAAAATTAATACATGAATAAATATAATAAATTAGTTAATCAAATTATAATATAGTTTAATTATAATAGAGGCCAGTCGTAGCGCAGTGGCACGAAGTGTGACTGTAAAACCGGTTGGTTATGGGTTCGATCCCGACTCGAGGAGATGAAATATTTACTTAAATTTATATTTCCATTTTCGTCGCTCTGGTGTCGAGACAAAGCACGGCGTTGAATTCTGCCACTCAGCACGCAATGCCTTCAGAATTCGGCAAAACGTGAGCAAAGTAGTGTCTTAACACAAGGTTAAGAACTGTCTGCCTACCCTGCTGTGTGCGGGATACAGCGTGAAGCTGATAAATTATAATAAATAAATAAATATACCTAACAAATCAATCGAATCAGTCGAGTTAAAAGTAATCATTTCACTCGCCACATACCTACATTTAACCGTTTGACTTGCTTACATAAATATAATTAAACATTATATAAGAATGTAAGTATAATTAAGTCAAATTAAGAACATAATCTGTTTAATTCTCACGCGGACGAAATCTCATATAAGAAATTATAATTTCTATATAATTTTTGTGGTCTAGTTCACACGGACTATATAGTGTAGCAAAAACTGTTAAGCCACAGGTCAAGGATTATTATTGATTTATTAGTTATCGCCTACATACGGCTTTGTCTGCGTTTCATTTATATTGGTTACTATAGAAAAACATTACGTAATATGTTATACAAGCATATGTATAGCCTTCCACGATGAATTTACTATACAACACAAAAAAAGTCAATTCGAGCTATTAGTTCCTGAGATGTGTACGTTTAACCAAACAAACGTTTGTATGGAACGTTTGTACGGAAAGTTCCAACGAAATCTGTTCAGCCGTTTTATGTTTAGTTAAATATATCTAAACATTAAGTACTACCATATTGATTATATTAGCAAATTATTTTCATATGGATTCATGCTGTATTTCGCATAATTATAGCAGGGATGGTACCTAGTTTTAGGACACTTTTTTACTCTCACACCTCCCTTTTCGAGTTATTGCCTGATGAATTGCGGTCAAAGCCGCGCTTTGTCTATTTAAGAGATGGAGAAAAATTAAATAAGCTCATTCATTGCTCCGAGCGAGAATCGAACTCACAACCGTTGCGTTTACAGTCGGACACTGCGCTGCACCACGACAGACTCAAAGTTATTTAATTTTTTTTATTTCATACATGCTACACCTACAAAACACAATAACAACTAACATTAGTAACTTTCAAGCTTAGCTGGTCTTAAAAATCAATTAAATTGATTTTAATTTTGATATTTTGCTACACAAATAATAACAAACATAAAAATATTTTTAATAGAAATTATAATAGACAAGTTCGTAATCCCCGATAATAACTCATTTTATCTAACCTTCACGCTACTGAGTTGACATTCGATTTTTCCAACCTTGTAAATAGTGAGGATTGTCGATCGACAAATTTTGATAAAGCACTAAGTACGAAAAAATATTTATATTGTTCTATAGTTACTGGACGACCTTAACTTATTTATGTATACATTTTGATTTAACTATTTAAGTAAGAAATCAGGAACTTAGTCTTTTATTTGAAGGAAATATTGTATTTCTTAATACGTCTTCAGCTTCACGCTAAATAAGTTTTCACGCTGTATCCTGCATAAAGCAGGGTAGGCAAAAGGGAACCTGCGAACATAATGTTTAGACACTCCGTAACCATTAATACACTTTTCGCCCGAATTCTCGAGACATCGTGACGGAACCAGGCTCTCTCTCTCTCTCTCTCTCTCTTAGGAACTTATTGCCATAGACAATGAAAATTACCTACGTAGAAATTGAACAGAAGCAGCTTACATTTAATTTTATTTTAAAAGTATAAAACATTTTTTTAATATATTTAGTTTAGTTATTATTTTAAAAATCCGGGTATCGACCTTTCTAAAAGCAGTGCCAAAACATTTTATGTCAACTTTCTCACATTACTTATTCATAAAAGAAACAAGGCTGTTTATACAAGACGGTATATATGTTCACTTGTTATACATTTTACATATTAAATAATAAAAATAACACAAAAATTGTACTTTAGAGATATTTTCGTCACCATTTTCTTATTTAAATTAAAAATGTAACTTTAACAAATAACAGTTTATGTCAATCATAAAAGCTTCGGTTTCTCAGTTTCATGCTATATTCCACATGTAGCAGGGTAGGTAGAGGTAGTTTAGCGTTAAGATACTCCGCTCCCCCTGTTGAGTGGCGGAATTCAACGCCGCACTTTAACTTTGACATCAGAGTGAAAAAATTAAAATATTTAATGTTTCATTTCCTCAAATGGGAATCGAACCGGTGACACGACTGTGCTCCTGCGCCTCTAAAAAAGGCTTTTTATACATGTAACAGTAGTATTCTTGTAGTAATAGGGGTTTAGGTTATTCGTCGTTATCTATGACGTCGCTCCGTCATACGAAATACAGAATGGATAAAAAATATGAAATGAAAAAAATTCTTCGTCTAAACGACGAATCTTGATTATATTTTTAAGTATGGGTTTAAAATATTTTACCCTATAAGCTGCTCCCTTGAAAGGCGCACAGGCGTCTCCACCCTATATGTATATATAATTCAAAACAAACAAACACTTTAGTTTTATAAGATGAGTAGGTACGTACATACATACATACATACATAAGTACACTATACATCAAAAAGCTTTCTCATTTTGCCAATGTCACACCTAACACTCGATCCTTGAGTTTTCGCGTGTATCTATTCGAGGCACGCGTCGCGATTTCGGCGATGCGTCCGAAATACTTTACGCGGTGACGAAACGCGCGATCTGTATGTAGTGTGGACTGTCATTAGGGTGGACGTGGCTGTGTGACACAACTATGTTTACGAGTAACACGTTATATTATAAATGTTATATACATTTGTAGCTAACATAATATTTATTTCATAATAGTGACTGACAGACAAATCCATAGATGAAACGAATGGATTTAAAAACTTAAAATTGGGCATGTGGGTAGGTTAGTAGTAGGTAGGGTGGGCATGGTGGAATGGATTTCTCGAAATTTCTGTGAAACATTTTATATCTTAAAGTCGCACAGCAATTAGATGTTTAATATCATTAGATTTTCAATTTCTTAATATAGTACAATTGATTCTGGTTCGAAAAACTCTGTAATCTTTTAGACAATATCTTAAATGGACAGAATAATGAAGTCACTCTGACTTGACTTTATTATCTTTAAGCTATGGTATGTGTATTTTTATTTGGTTTTCATATATCATTTGTGTTAAGAATTATACTAGAAAAAACTGGTTTAAGTCAGTAACACAGTTATCACAAAACATCAAGTCTTGACAGATTATAATAATGAATATTTAGTTACAAACCTCAGAAAATCTACTTATAAGTCACTAAATTGTCATTATAAAAGTCAGCTTCACGCAGTATCCCGTATAGAGCAGGGTAGGCAGAGGGAACCTAATAAGACTCCATTCCCCACTTTCCGCCGAATTCTAGAGGTATTGTATTGAGTGGCGAACCCAACGCCGCGCTTAGCTCCGACACCAGAGGGAAGTAATGAAAATATTAATTTAAATATTTTTTTCCTCTTCTCGAGTCGGATCTAACCCACAACCAGTCACGCTCATTTGGTGCACCACTGGCCTCTTTACTATGACACGACAAATTATGTATTTCAATACGAAAATTCAATTTTAATTAAAATTTTCAGGCACACAACAATAAATCATAAATACATTCTATTTATGGATAAAAATTAAATATTTATATAATATTTCGTTACCTGCCCAAAGTGTTACAACGCAAGGCAATAGTAGGTATATTTGATATTTTCATAAGAGCATAATCTCGTGACAGTCTTGTTATCGAATGAACAAGGACGAAATGATACGTAAATCGTTATAATATCCTAAATAAATAAATTTAAAGTGAAAATGTCGAGGCGATGTGTAAGAATTAAACTATCTTAGGCACTTTACTGATTCAAAAAAAGATTTAGTTAACAAAAATTAAAAAATCGCGATTTTATCGTATAAAAGCGACATCAAGTGCTACTACACATCTGGCTTCAAGCTAAAGTGTAGCTTATATTCTTTATAGCTTCGCGCTGTATCCCGAACATAGAAGGACAGGCATAGGGGACCTATTCAACGCATTGCGTGTTGAATGGCGGATCTCATCGCCGCACTTAGCCTCATTACCAGAGCGAGCGTTGAGTTCTGTCGCTCAGTACACAACTCCTCGAAAAGTATGCGTAGGTATGTCTTAACACTAGGTTCCTCTGCCTATCCTGCTATATGCGGGAAACAGCGTGAGAAAATACCTGTTTTATTTAAAACATACGCAGTGTCACTAATACAGGCGGAAAATAGAGAGCAGTCATTACATTCTCTTTACACATCAAACAAAATGCGAAGCATGCCTGAAGAAAGTGTTAGTGTGTCAATATTCATATAAACTTGAGGAATTAATGAAAAAACGCGGGTATTTTCCGGAATCCAATTTGATAGGTCTTATCAAATGTTTAATCATGAGGTGATTTTATATACCTACGCATAAATCGATTTTATTTACGTACAATTAAAAAGATTGTAAACAAAACAAATATTTTATTTTTTTTAACCTAAATATTTAGAGGCCATCGTGGTGAAGTGGAAAAGCGTTTGACTGTCAACGCGACGGTTTATGGGTCCGCTACCCACTCGGGGGAAAGAGTTATATTCTATTTCTAGTTCTGGTAACAAGACAAAGTGCAGCGTCGAGTTCCTACACTCAACGTCCAACGTCTCAGAATTTAGGGAATGACGGATAAATATCGCCAATAATTATTTATATCCCTACATACCACTACAGCCAGGTAAATACAAACATTTTAATTACAGAATAGAAACAGAATCAAAATCGAACCTACAACCGTCGAGTAGTTAGACACTTACTATGTAGCCAATCGCACTACGACGACCATGTTATTTTCCTTAGTAAATAAATTATTGAATATCTCTAGTTCTTGCATATAAAAATTGTGGTTTCATAATAACGACGCTACGTATAGTACAGGAATATTAATTTTAATAGGATTATTTATATTAAACGCCTGCAACTTTGCATCGTGGATTTCAACATCGTTTTCTCCTGTTTATGTAGAAATTTCAAGAAATCCTTTTCTAAGTATATCTTTAAGTGGTACTAAGTGAAAACGGGGAGTTAAATTTTCATTGCAAAGTTCTCATCTTGTGTTTAGTTTATGTGCTATTTAAAGCACAGCAGTAATTATTTAAATATAATCATGTCCCAATTGGAAACGCGATACGTTGTGGGTTCGATTCCCACTCGAGAAAATTAAATATTTAATATTTACATATCCTCGCTCTGGTCACGAGGCAAAGCGCGCAATGTCTCCGGAATTCGGCGGTAAATGGGGAGCGGAACTCTTAACACAAGGTTTGCAAGTTCCCTCAGCCTAACCTGTTATGTAATAATAATATCCTCGAGTAGAAAAAGAACCCATGACCATCCTGTTTGCAGCCAGATTCAACAAAATGCAAGCTAAAATAATATTACAATTTGTCCATCTGTGACAAACTCTTTTAGCTCGCAATTGCAATATTAAAACACTGATAACAATACTTTGATAAGCACGCGAATCAAACACGCTATCAACAGTTTAGTAAACATTTATTCGTAATGCATCTATTTAGCTTCGTTAGAGTTAGAACATTCATTAGTAATTCTACTATGTATCTTTGACTTAAACGAATAGTCAACTTCAACAGTCTAAAACAATTTAAAAAAATGTTTAGAATCGGTACTGAACACCGCCACTCAATATGCAATATCATTAGGTTCTGTCTATCTTGTTTACGGAAACACGCATAAGGCTATTTTATATTGCTTGTGCATAAAAACGAAATAAGAAAATAAATAATATATTCGATATAGCTTGATAGGAACGTATCGTTGGATGGTCAAAGCGCTTAGACAGACGCGCTATCATACGCTGGTTCGAATCCTGTTACAATAATAAATAATAATAAATTTTGTCAATCATTATATAATTAAAATATAACATTCATTTTTCGTTATTTAAAACTGATACAAAATCTTTCAGAAATTATTTAATTTTGAATATCTTATTAATTTTATTTGATTAGATAGTAACATTGCCAGTTTTGTTTATTTCCTTAAACGTTTTAGTTTACCTTAAACCTTTAGTATATACATATGTAAATTCCCTTATTTACATATGTATATACTAATTTTATAAGTTTGTTTGGTTGTACTCGCGAATCTCAGAAACTGACGGTTATAATATAATAAAATATTTTTGCGTTAAATAGCTATTGGCCATTATTACATTATGGTGATTTTGATAAACATATTTACACTTGAATGAATAATAAATACATTATTTTCTTTTGTTTATTTTATATTATGTAACAACAAACAACGCACATTTCATTTGTCAATCTGTGAGTAATAATTATAATGTTATATAATTTTTTGTACAATTGATATGAAAACTCCCTCGGCCTACAATGTGCTGGATACAGTGCAAAGCTAAAAAAATCTAAAATAACGGACACGAAAGAGAATGCCGCTCTTCATCTTCCCAGAGCAAAGAAATTAAGATAATACTATCTCCCCTATAAGGGATCGAATCAACAATCAACTCTCATCACCAGTCTAATTAAGCCGCTGTCAAGCTATACCTAGCATAAATTTTAAAGTATCGGAAATCATTAGGCGGTCGTGGCACAGCGGTAGACTATAAAAGCAAAAGCAAGTATAAGACGGTTGTAACTTTGAATACCATTAGCTCGCTCTGGTAAAAAAGCTGCATGGAGTTACGCCTCCCAACACCTCCGCCTCGAACTCCTAGGTTCCCTTTGCCTAGCCTCTGCCTATATGCGGCAGAGTGTACAGAGTGTAGCTCCTAAGATGATCAATCAGGTTACATAAAAGAGGTGGTATGAACATTTTTACGACTCTCGTAATATTACGGATTAAATGATGGTAAGCAAGGACGGCGGGTCGCGTGACAGTGCGCAATCATCGTATCGTGCCATTATCGTTCCGCAATCATTAAATAAATACATAGAAAATGTTCAAAATATGAGATGTTTTCCCTTTACTTTAATCACAATTCTAAATATCATTTATACATACTTATATTGTTTGATTTCACCAGCGGCTTCGCCCGCGTATTCTATTGGGAATAACTTAATTGTGTATACAAACTGTTCAGTTTTACAATGATAAGTGGAGATGTTTAAATCGATTAACGTTAAAATGTAGTTTAATAATAACGCCGTTAGAACGTCGGATTTTTCAGTGGATCGGCCTCCCTATGAAAGTTTTAAAAGGACTATCCCTTTTAAAGCTTCCATAGGGAGGCCGTTCCACTGAAAAAAGTCGACGTTATTACGGTAACTCAACTTTTAAGAAACCAAAGGTAACTTTGTCTACACTAGATTATGCATTTAAATATACTCTAAATGCCCAGGATTACGAAATTAATAGTAGTAAAAGTAGTTTAATCAGCTTTGCGTTGTATTCCGCACACAGCAAGGTAGGCCGAGGGAACCTAGTGTTAAGACTCCGTTCCCCATTTTCCGCTGAATTCTAGAGACTGAATTCTCTTTAAGTGGCGAAACTGAACGCCGCGCTTTCCCACGACACCAGAGCGAAGAAACGAATATATAAATGTAAATAAATATTTCATTTCCTCGAGTGGGGATCGAACCCACAACCAGTAGATTTTACAGTCACTCTTTGTACCGCTGCGCCGTGACTGGCCTCAAGTAAGTAGTTATATAGAAATAAAATTATAAAAGTCATCCAATACTTAATTTAATAAAATGGTCTTATATCAATACTCATTTAAAAGACCTGTTTTATTCGACGAGATATTATTTCAATAATGCTATAGGTATGTATGTACCTGTATGTAAAGTGTCACTTTCGTAATATATATTTTGCGTAATCCTCATACGTTGAATGTTTATTACTCCACTTTGGTTTAAAATTATTTATTATTAGAGAATTTTGCAACAATTAATTATTAAGATAATGTTATACTAGTATATTTAATGTATTCATCGCTCTTGGTGTAATTTAAAGACGTAAAACTGTCAATCGTGTGTCTTGATTCCGTAGGAATTTCGAAAGCTCTTCTCTCTAACGGATCAGTTTTATATATAAAATAAAGAAAAGTTGCTGCATTCATTTAGATAACATTTTCATATGGTTTCTTTATAATTTCAAAACTCAAAAAGCAAGCAAATCACGCCTCTTGGAGAAAGCCAATTTTTTTTAATGAGGTCCAGCATTTTCCAGGATTTTATATTGCGTGAATTACATAACTTTACGGATTAGTAAGAACACAAATACACAACGACAACTTTAACGTGAAAAAATTGTAACAAGCCACTCCAGGTCTTTTTCTATATATATTTAAGGCCCACCTTTTAGTTAATAAATCGGTTAGGTACTAAAATTACAATTTCTCTAGTTATAAGCGCGAAGAAATAAAAACAATACACTCTCGCAAATCTGATGCTGTCTCCACTATTGTCCCAAAAAAAAAATTCAATATATTTCACGTATTCCTTAATGACACAGAAATATAGCAGTTTCAGCACAACGTAACCCAGCGGCGATTAGCGGTCGTAATGACAGGAAGCCCGGAGCTTCCGCGTCAAACACAACAGTCACCGCGACCACCATCATTAACTGTACCTATGTAGCGTAGGGCATGTCATGGGAGATGATTTGCTTCGCATTCAATATTATATCAAGATTTGTTTCACACGCTTTATGGTGTGTACAAATATCTAATCTAAGAAGACTTAAGAAGGTTACAGAATCATATTTTTTTCGAATAGGGGAATATTTATACAATCTGTATAATATTTAAAGCTTTTTCGTTACTGAATCATAGAGAGACGAAACTAGTGGACTTAGCTAGTTGAAATTTAGTATGTAGGTAGGTTAGGGAGTGTGGGGAAGCGTAATTTCTCTTGATTCAAGAATATACAGACCAAGCAATCGTAATCACGGTAAAAATGCAGTCTTTTTAAATTAACATAATACAGAACTTAGCAACAATAAAAATAAATAGAACTAAAAATCTGAAAATAAACGTGAAAATTAAAAATCAACAAAACGTCAAAATTAAATACAATTTCTAAAAATTATAGTAAACAAACACGCTAAGTTAAACGGAACGACCAATTACCGGCAATGAGATTCATGAATGAATAGTAAACTATTATATGCTAATGCTATCGTAGCTTCGCATCGGCCAACCGCCGTGCGTCGTGAGGCGTGAGGTAACAAAATAACCTGCATCCGGAGATAACGAGATGATTCTTTGTATGCAATTTATTATTAATAATATAAAGTAAAAAATATATAGTAATATTTTTCACTTCACGCTGTATCACGCATCTAGTAGGGTAGAGTGAGCCTAGTGTCGGCTCCTCAGTTTTAGCCGAATTTTGGAGAAATTTTGGAGAAATAGAGTGTTGAGCGGAGGAACTCGATGCCGCGTTTACCCTGGACACCAGAGCAATCTATATTTATTTGATATATTATGATGAGATCAAAGTCAAACCACGTTAATCGTTCCAACGTAGCACTGTACCTGTGGTCAGAGTCATCTTCTGCACTTAGATTGTATCATACATGGTTTTAACATTATTTATAAAAGATTATGCGGGCGCAACCGCATGTAAAAACTAGTACAATACTAAAATTGGTACTAGTAACACAGTAGATATCTATTAGCGTCTGTGATGAATAGGGGTTGGCATATTAACAAATTCTATTTTTAAGTATTTATTACATTAAGTTAAAAGTAGATTTTATTGGAAGTTCCAATGAAAATATTGAATACTATATTACATTATCATAAATTTCGGAAGTCACCTTTGCGCTTCGTCTCGTCATCAAAACATGAAAATGAAAATCATTTCTTCGTCCGAGTGAGAATCAAACCAACAATCATCAAGTTTATAATAAGATGCTGTGCCGCTGTGCCATGACGGCATTTATTATCGTATATTAAATTAATTTAAATCAAATTTTCCTCATTTTCACGGACCGAATAAAGATATGTAGGTATATAAATAAATAAAAGTAGCTCCGTAATAAGGTCAACACTTAGCGACTACAATACATTTTTCATATCTTTCATGTGATGAAATGTACACAAAAAACGAAATATAAACTGACACGTCGTGTTAGACGAGCAAACACGGCTTGGAAAATAATTAAATATGATATCAAAAACACGCTCACGTGATATAATTTTACAAAATACAAAATATACCTAGCACACAATATACAGTTCATTTAACAAAGAAAATAGAAAATACCAATATAATATACTCACTCTTTCTTATTGTTGACTACAATGACTAGCTTCACTTTCCGAGGGCCCTTGGTCATTTTGCAGATATCCTTGCAGTGTTCCACCGGGCCCTGGGTTCGAATTTTTAACAGAGGAATGTTTCTTTTGTATTTAACACTACAGCCCAACGGCTTGAGTCCAACGGTCACCTTACAGACATCTTTCACTATCTGAGCCCGTTCGTTCGTAACATGTTTACGGTAAAAACAAATTCACTGTTTTTCAATACTGATAATTCACTCACAGAATCACTGGTTGTACAATAAATAACACTTTAATACTGTCAAATACTGTTGTCTCACACAAATTTTATTTTATCATCTAGAGATTTGTTATAAGTAATGATTAAAATAAACATAATAAAAGATTACACGATATGATCGATGCATTCGCTTTATTTGTTATCATTTGAGATTTTTTTTGATAAACGAAAATGTAATTAATTGTTCACGTGTGCGCTGATTGGTGGAGCCAAGTTGTAAAAAAAAATTTAGGACTATAAAGTACTTGTTGCGTAACTGATTGCATAAGTACTTATAGGTAATACAAGTAAACGTAGCGACGGAGTCAAGTTAAGTGTTGGATTTTGGCAGAAAATTTTATTGAAACAACGTCAAGATGATGATGAATGATGATGCATGGTGACACGGCCCCGATTGCGGAGATAAGATCGACGGCACACAGTCCCAGTCTACACCAAATATCAAATATTTGTCGTTCGGCCATCAAAGGATTGGAATTTTTTGTTTCAACTTTTAGTTAACGCTTATTTAATTATATATGTTTAATAAGAAAATCAGCTTCACGTTGTATCCAGCATACAGCCGAGTAGGCAGAGAATACCTAGTGTTAAGAGACTCCGTTTCCCACTTTTAGCGGAATTTTTCGAGTAATGAAGTATAAGTTAATTTATGTAGCGGATGTCAACGCCGGGCTATTCCTTGCTGCCAGAGCTAAGAAATGAATAATAATTTTATGTTTGTTGTAGTAAAAACAATGTTTACATAGCGTAACATAACTACACTAATCCCTATATAACTGAATATTATCTTTGTGAGATATGCGTTGTTGTGGATAAAGAAGTTATATATTACGAATATTCATATTATTTTATATGTTAAGAATGTATTTTCCTTGTTAGTTTGTGAATGAAGCAGCTTTAAAAGTATAAGCGGCCTAAATGCCAAAACATATATTTTTTATATAAAGACGTGTCAAATAAAATGCTTTCAATAATTATAACGGAAATCATAATAACAATAATAATAAATAAATAATAATATAGACTTAGTTCTTGAAATTACCGCGATAGTGGTTTCAGTTAGTTTAATTTAGTTTAATAGCGAAAAGCCTCGACCAACATCTTAAGAGGTTAGCGCTTAATTAACCGTTGGATCAAGAACCGCATATAGAAGGCAGTGGTACATAAGACGGGGTGTATGTATGTAAGGAGGTTTCTCTTTGTGAAGCCACTGAAACCCGGGACTCTTGTCCCGGGTTTCTTGTAATGTAAATTATACATTTTTAAATATAAATTTATATATTTCATATTAATTTATAGACAGGGTGGAAGAGGCATATAGGGTAAAATATTTCAAACCTGTACATTAAGAAATTAATCAAGATGCCTCAACAGTTTGGACGTAGTATTTTTATTTCATTTCACGATTTTTATCCATATACCTGTATTTCATGTGACGCGTTTACATATAGATCCCAGTAACATAAATACTTACTACTACAAAAATACTTCTAAAGGTTAAACAACTTTGAACTTTATCGCCAATACCTACGACTAGATTTTGGAATGAGGCTTGTTCGGCGGTGTTCCTTTGATAGGTTTATGTGTGCGTGTACCGTCCTTACAAATGGCGTTTTATTCTAAAACGACAATTTTATTATTTATTTTGTTTGAAAAAATAACTTTTTCATTTTTAGGAATTAATTTTTTTCTGATTTATATTAAGCTTTTATTGAGTAGTTAAAATTGTGGTTTCATTTAAAGTGGAGCTTACACTTCCACCCTGTATATTAATGTCAAATTTATTATTCTTTGATAAAATAATTATATATTGTAATAAATAATAAAAACTAAAACGCTATACACCTAATATCATAAAAATTAAATTTTACTTAGACCACGTTTCCATACAATATTACAATACCTACTTGATCCCCAGTAATTTTTACTATCTAAATTATGTTTGATCACCAAGATTTAAATACAATCGATCATTAATCTAAATCCGTAGTTATATCGAACACGCGTAATATTTACTAACTTTATATTTGTGTTTTGATGGTAACATCGAATAATCCAACATAATCCAAATAAAAATGCGATATTCTTTAAAAATAACGAAATTATATAAATTATTTGTTTTGCTTGTGATAAAACAATTATTAACTTTAGAATCCATTAATGATTATTTTATTTTCATTTTTCCAGGTGACGTAGACCCCGTCACTCGACAAACAATATCTCACATTCGAGCCAAAAGAAGAGAAAGAAGAATAAACTCTGTGTTCGCCCTGCATACTGTGCTATATGCGGACTACACTATACAACTCAAAAAATATATATTATGAAGGCCGTTTATATCCTTTTCACACACAGTATTTGCTTTTAAAAAAATACTTACCGCGTAGAATTCGTAGTTAAGATATTTAAACGCAAAATGATTTACAACAATTAATCAGCCAATCTATTACGACATTCAATTTCACTTAGCTACTAACAATATCAACTCACACATAAAACGTGTCAATTTATTAAAATCTAAATATATTTATCATTTCGTCAATGTTAATTAAAGATAAATATGTACGACCATATCGCGCTCGCTGAGAAAGATCGAAATTCTTATAGATACGTCGATAGGCGTGTTTGTGTAATATTAACTTTAAAACGTAATTATTCTGTCGAATTAAAAAATTACAAAGTTGCAATATATATTTTATAATTTTGTATTAAATTCCTTGTTTCGGAAATTTAAAAGGTATTTGGCAAAAGAAAACGAGAAAAAATAAATGTTTGACAATTTATTAAATATTTTGAAAAAAATGTTAATAACAGTTTATGTTTAACGCATTAAAATTTATTATGATAATAAATATATATTTCTGTATATACAGATTAAATATTTTGAAAAACCCCTACAATTTATATCTGACGTATTATAGTGAAAATATGATCAATTTGGAAGATAAGTGTATGACGCGAAATCAATTATATTGATAGTATCTTTTGTGTTAATTATTATGTGATATGTGATGAAAGTAGCTTACCTTCATATCAGCTTGATTAAATTAAATTATTATTTATTTTATTTTTATTTTAATAAAACATGAAAAAGCGAAATGGTCGGGGTAGACTGTAAACGATGGTTGTGGGATCCATTCCCAGTTGCTTCAAGCTATATTCAGTGTGAAACTAAATAAATCTCCCACCCACACACACAAAATTATTAAAAACAAAAATTTCATAAGTATGTGATTTCGTTACAAAGTAAAAAAGCTGAATAAATAGTTGTAACAACATAACTAACTATACAATAATGCAATATATTGAGTCAAAGACCTAGCCAATTTGTGTGTCAATATTAGCAATGGAAAATGTTTTTAATTTGACGAATTTTACGATAAGCGTAAATATTTTTATGTTCGTATCTGTATATAATATATAGAACTCTTCTTTTACTTACAGACAGACATGCAGCTGAAACTACTAATAATAATACTAATATGGTATGTATATTACTTAGAGTCTATGAGGACCCCGAAACGAATAATTTCTAAAATTCCTAGGGAAAAAGGAATTAAGGAGATCATTTTATTTATCCGCACAAACGAAGTTGCGAATTACAATTTGTTATTTCATTAACTTATATGGATTTGCAGTAATAGTGAGGTAAGAGACGCAGGGAGAGACCTAGATTGGCCTTCTAGAACAAAGTCTCGATTATACTGGAGTAAGATCCCGTGAAAGGGACAGTGAAAGCCCCCCTTTGGGGGGTCCCAAAGGGCATGTATGAAAAGCTTGATGACAATGGAAGAGGTGAAAGAGGTAAGCGGAGACGTTTTGGTGCTCAGTTTCTTATAGCTACATCGCTAAGGATAAATATCATGTATTTTAATATCTAATAAGAGTTACCGGCTTTTCCCTAACTACGTTCAGTGTAGAACGATTACGTGTTGCTTGGTGATACCTACGACATAATTAACATAACCAAACAAAGAAAATTAAAATATGAACATTTCTTAAATGTGACTTGAATCCAGAGACCCGACCATCGATAACCAACAACGGCAACATGTACAGACATACTATAATAGATAAAGCAGTTTAACTCTTTATCCCGCATAGCGTGGTAGGCAGAGGGAAACCTAGTGTTAAAACACTCCTTTTCTTACTTTATATTCCAGACAGAAGCAGAGAAATAAAAATTATTCAAATAACTATTTTCCCTCGGAGAACTAAAACGGGGGGACACGAAACCCGTAACCATCGCGCTTACAGACAGGCAATAAAAATATTAGATATAAACTGACATCTTAACAACGACGTATTTCCTAACAATAATATGCAATTTACTATGTTTCCTATATAAATACTAGAAACCATATAAATAGAAATATTTCTTCATAAATCAATTCAAGCGGAGTCATAAATAAACTGGAGCATATCATCAAAGGAAATCTAATGGAAAACAAGCAACATCGCATTCGCAAAGAAAGAGCACAAATATGTGATAACCGATAAAGGAATAAACAGTAAAGTGATAAGATAATTGCATCAGAACTCGGGCAAATAAATGGCGTCTCTTGACCTACTGAAAAAATCACTATTATTTCATTTTATATTCCAAAAGAAAATATATAAAT